>VXBS01007386.1:254188-406805 GCA_013400255.1 Sitta europaea
TTTTTTTTTCTGTTTAGGGTAACAGCACAATTTTAAGATTTAACAGACAAATAACTTCAGGAAGTGTTCTAGTTGAGAAAGAGGAAACACAGTTAGGATCTTGTCTCAGGATTGTACTTAGACATGAGCCTGAGACAGCTGAGTCCTTTCCACCAAGTCAGTGCCTATAGATCAGCACTAAGGCACTGTCCTATAACAAACCAGTGAGATAATCCAGAACATTCTTAAGACTTGGAGCAGGTCTGGGGAACCATAGATCAGATGGTGAGTACATTTGTAGTAAATACATATCCTCCTTCTTAATTAAGTGCTAGTGAAATTAAAATGGTGGTTTGAAGTGAAAAAATATTAAACCCCAAGTGTTTGCAGCTAGGTGGTGCCATAGCCTTATGCAAACCCAATCAAATTAGGGATGGACTTCCATTCTACACATGATGGTGTATGAAAGCAGGCAGTGGTGTAGGAATCAGAAACTGCTACAAAGACTGGGTTTTGCTGTCTAGTGCTGCAGGAAAAGGAGTCACTTCAGAATTGTTTCCCTTAAGTAAAATAGAAATTATAAGAGCCTTTTGTGGAGCACCAGAATTTAAGGAGTAATGTGTTCCTGACGTATGCTGAAATTTTGTATGAGCTTTTCATCAAACTCCTGCATACAGGTGCTAAAGATGAAACAAGATCTATCAAAACCACTTAGACTGAAGTTGAATACAAAGTTCTAGGGGAAATTGCAGACACTGATAATTCAGTTTAACGCTTGGTGTCTTCAGCCAGTAGTGAACATGGAGATACATGCTCTGTAGCATGCTCATGGAAATTATACCCTCCTGAGTCCTATATTGAAATTTTATTATGTACCCTTAATAATCCACTTATTTCCTTTACTTTTCTTTGACTCCCCTAAACACCTCAAAAATAGCAAGTATTTTGCTATGATACTCCCACAGAAATCTTACATGGCTGGGGGAAAAGGCAAGCTAAGTACATTTATAAAACTTATTTTCCAGATGACATACTTTCAGACCACTCCTGAGCTACACAGAACTAATTTAGATGAATCTTTCCTGTGCTTCCTAACAATGTAGATTTGGAAGTCAGCTTCTAATTTTTACATTACTGTGTGGCACAGTATAAATGATACAGACTACAAATGCATTATCACTACATTAATGCATTTGACAGAGCTGTGTGCTCACTAGCTTGAACCCAATAGCACACAATTTCTGCAATGTAGTGTTCAGCTGAAGTAGCTGATGTGATTTTCTTGAATCTCTTTCCGTGACACATGCATCTGTTTAGAAGGCTGGTTCATTTTGCCTGTGGCTCCAGTGCTTACTGCTATTGCAGTGCATGCTCATCACATGATCACAGTGCCTTGGAAGCTGGGAAAGGGGACTCTGTCTGAACTGAGACTTGTCTGCAATTGAGGTGCCAAAAGATTCAGTGAGCTATTGAGAACATCTGACTTCAAGGGTTACCTGAAAATTATGCTCCTGTTTTGTGCCACACGAAGGACCTTCATAGTGTCTAACCTTGAAATCACTGAATGGACTAAAATCTTTGAGTTCCCCCTGCACTTGAAGAGGGGAACTATCACTCACAACTGAATTTCTTAGCTGACTTGACTTTTCTCTAGTTTATGCATTTCATTCTCTTCTTATGATGGAAAGCTGTGTTCTTTCCTCCTCTTTCTATTTCTTTTACCATCCTCTTCCCTTTGAATCACCACACCATGTGGAACTTTATGGTCAGCAGAAAAAAAATTTTCCTTACTGCAGGTGATTCGTTCTTCAGTGTTCAGAACACTCTTTACAGTTCAATAAGTACAAGTCATATAAGTTACAGTAAGAGGGTTGTTCTATTTATTCTGTGCTCTTTGCTTATTTGTGCCTTGATTATACAGTTCTTACAGTGACATTTTCAGTGAAAGCGTGTACAGAGCAATTGTATGGAAAATTGTTACCTACTGCTTATCTGTATTGTGTCTTGTTTATTTTTATGTCTTTACCAGTCAAAACTCACCAAATGTAAAGAAATGACTAATTCCATGAGAAACTCCATTATTATTATCATCACAGGGGACCTTAGCCAGACAGGTTAGCAGTAGGAATAAGGAAGGTTTCCATTAATACTTCTCCTAATCACACTTGTAAGCTAACGTGTGACGATCAGGTAATTACTCTGAGAAGGCTCAATCCTGTGGATTTTACCTCTGGAGCTGTGGTGCATACAAAGCTGGGAATGCAGTCCTTCATGTGTCTCAGTAGGATGGAATATGCATCTGTGGGCTGTGACAGCACTCTTATACCAGCATCCTTCTTTGAGGCGGCAGGCTGATGAAGCATCGAGCAGAGCATGTATTGAGCCCTCCTCAGAGCTTCCTCATCACTGTGTAGCCATCAGAGGATGATGCTCTTTTTCTCAGCAGGACTGTCTTTCACTGCCTTCACACAGCCAGGCTGCTGGTCAGATGGCTGGGTCATTGGTTATGCCAGCTCTTTCATAAGGCAGTGCTTTCCATGAGCATTTGCCAGCTGATTTGAAGGAGTTAATTGTACATGGAAGGCTGTCAGTACAGAGCAGGGCAGTTCAAGGAGCTCATGAACAAATGAAAAATGAGGGCTATGTTCTTGTGGTTTGGGTTTTTTTTTTGGTTTTTTTTTGTTTTTTTCTTACAAAGAAAAGAAATTAAAAAGAAGAAAAAACAATCAGGGAAGTCTGTTGGCAATATGACCTGTAAATGACCTTCTTTGCTTCTCCAAGTATGATATTAGATTCATTTTGACTCATTTTAATGGACCTATCCAAATACATTGAGCTATTTAGGAATAAAAGTAGCCAACTTCCCTGCTGTAGTGCAAATGTCTGGGATATCTGTTAATATTAATAAGCCTCCAGAGCCAACTTGCAAAAACCCAGTAGTACATACACTCTTGCTATAAATGATACAAAGACTGGTTGGAAAGTACACCCCTTAAATAAATAAAAACCAGTCCATATATCTGAATGTCAGATTCTGTTTTTCTCCAGCATTAAAACTTCAAGACATGACAAATATATCTTGCCTCACTCTATCCAGCATTTGGGATTACATTATCCAGCATTTTAGGTCACGCTCTGTGCATCATAAGCAGAATTGAGACTCAAGTGTTCCTTTGTATCACATCTTGTCCACAACACAGAAGTGTCTGTCAAGATGACCAAGGCACTTTTATGAAAAAATAAATTAACTGAAGGCAGAACTCCTCAGCCTGTCTTTCTAGGCTACAGGAATACAGGCAGCAATGGGTGTTTCACATGATGTCATACCTCTTGTATCCTCCTTGGCCCACAAGGACAAATATTTGATGTCAACAGTAATGGAATCATTGAGAGACTTTCAGGGAATGACTGCTGAGAAGGTAGAATCAATTTCACATCTATAGTGCTTCAGAAGACCAACAAAACCCTGCCAAAGGCAGTTCTTGCTTGAAGGAGGGTATGCAAACTCACAAAAACAAGCCAGAAAAACTACCCCAAAGGAACAGATATGGAAAAACTAACATTTGCTTACATGATAGGATTCATTAAAAAAGTGACAACTGTTTAATTTGTACAGAGAGTCAGTTTTTCTGCCTCCTCTAAAATATTTCTGGAACAAATATTCTTTTGTCTTTCTGGCACACCTATTGAGAGGCTATGAAGTTATTTATCTTAAAAAATATTTTGTATTTTTCCTCCTAATAAAGCTCTGGGTTTCCAGTGGACTGTGCAAAAACATCAGGGAATTTTAAATACACATTTTATAAACATATTTGGAAGTTCTTTCCACATATTTTTTATTAATTTTGACTTTATCTCTACTACCTCAGTGCAAGAATTTTCTCTACCATCATGTGAGACCTGAAAATTGTTTATCTTTCCATCTCATCAAGTGAAAAAAAAATGTCTCCCAATCTCCTTGCCCTCCTGGCTTTTAATTTCTGCACCCTTCTACCCAATTTAAATTCCATAAAGCACTTGAAATCACACTTACATCAAAGACACTCCACAGGATACCTCTGTATTGTGCTCATGTTCTGTTCATTCATCAAATACTCGCCCACTCCATTTGGAACACACACTATTGAGTTTCTCCTTCCTTTCACAACATTAGGAGTTAAAGAAAGAGAACCTGCTTTTTAAAGTCCAAATGTTTGTGTGTTTTCAACAAGACACTTTGCATTACTTGGATGGATTCTCTTGTTTACCAGGAAGATTTGCATCAACTGGAAATGAAAAGAATATCATGCTCCAATGGATTGAGATGGTGATAAAAATTGAAAGAGATACAGAAGCTTTTCAAAGACAGTAAAAAATGGACCCTTCTACCACTATGATTTGAATGACTCTGTTAGAAGGCTAACACTTTTTCTGTGCCCAAGCCCTGATTAAAATTTTGTTTTAAAGGGAAAAACAATAATTGGGTTTGAATGGTCCTTGGGGTTTTTTTCCCATTTCTTCCCCCTACAGACTCCATGAAAGTAATTTTCAGCATCACATATTTGATTATGGCCTTCCTTCTGCCCCCACATTTACATCATGCTATGTTAAATTCCCTGGGATCTGTACACTCTAGAAGTGCAATAATAAGTCAATGTTTTATTTATAAGTGTGGCAAATGCATACACCATTCTATTATCTCAGCTGGGCTAGTTCATTTCGTTTTACCTCATTTCCCATGTAACTGAAGTTTTGTTTCCATCTACCCTCCAATTTTAGCAGCTGCCTCTAATCACATTCTCTTTTGCTCTAAATTTCCTGTGGATACATAGGAGTTCATAAGAAGCTTATCAGAAACTGTTGCTTGTGTTCCTATTAACATTCATCTTTCGACAGAATTTTTCTTTCAAAAAGAGGACTGGTCAGTGTGGCTTCAGCTTTGTACTGCATGGGAGTTTTCAAGTTACCTTACAGTGCCTCTTCCATCCTCGTTTTGCAGTACTTCATTATTCAAGTCCAGGGATTTCTCCCTGCCTTGGTTGTGATTTGCATTTTTCTGTTATTTATGCAGTACTTTTATAACTCCTGTCATCTGACTGAAACAGTCCATAAACTGTTTTAACATTTCCCTCCTGTAGACTAGAATTTTCATCTCCATTTTAGAGGTGGAGAATATCAGCAGAGTGGAGAGCAGAGGATTGTCTCTATAAACCCTTGGGAGGAGGTCCATGTGACCAAACACATTGATCATGATCCTGTTTTCTTCCTAATGGGAACATGGACCATCAAGAAGACAGTACATAGAATTTTTTGACATTTTAAGAAAAGATTTTCAGTGAGCTGCTGTCTGTAATAAGATGATCAACAAAAGAGGTAGCAGGAATGAGAACAGCAAGTAAGGGAAAGGGAAAGCCTGTTAATAGCCAGACTTGTTTCAGTTTAATAGAAGAATGGCACAAGAAATGACTAGCTAACATGACAGAATAGGATGAGAGTAGTCCAGATTCAGAGAGAAAGCAAGAAGTGCAAAAGAGAGTACAATAATTTAAATGTATAAAAGCAGTCTGTAAGTCAACAATCAAAAGGAAGAGAATATACTCATCTTTGATGGTCAGAAATGGGATTATGATAGCACCATGCATAAATTTGTGTATTCAGAATATTTCCTTATTTCTGTGTTAATATACCTTATCTCTTCCTTATTGTTTGTTTCTAGATAAATGGCTGACACTTGCAAAGACATATAAGAGAGAATTTATTTCACTGTCAAGTATTCTAGGAATTACCATCAGCTGACTTAAAATTCCCCTGTCAAAGCAGATCCTCACCCAAAACAACTTGAAATGAGTCTCTTAGAGTCACTTGTTGCATATTTAACTTACACTGTTATCTGTTACCACAATATTCAGGCTGGAAATGTACAATGCAATATTTCAGTCTGGTGTCCCTAATCCATGTAATTCAAAGAAAAAACAAATTGAAAGAATGGAGCAGGGAAAAATATTTTTAGCTGAGCACCACTTATTCTGTTCTATACTAGTCACTCCCTGCCTTTGTTAAGTGACTCATTTTTAACACTCTGCAGTTACAGTCATGCTGCTTCATGCTGGATGTGGCCAGGAGCTCGCTTGTGTTAGTCATGGAATCCCAGAGAGTGGAAGTGACTGAAATCCAGCAATGTTCTCCCTATAAAATAAACATTTATTGATGTATCCAAGTTTGCCATAAGAGAGGGGACAAGCTTGTTTCTGATGCAAATTCAGTGAAGTCAAAAAAAGCTCCTGTGCAGAACCAGCCTGCAGCCAGAACAGGACCTCGGAGCACTAAGGGATTATTTCCCCATCTGCTCAAACACTGCCCTGCTGTTTGGTGACCTCTTGGGGCAGACTCCATGCCAGGGTAAGTTTGGGGCTGCCATTAGGATTTCACACAAGTTACAATGATAGGAATGCAGATTTGCTGACTAATACACATTCTACATCAGGTTGTACTGCTTATTGATACTGAAAAGAACCCACAGGACTCTTTGCAATCTATCCCATGAGTGTGTGGGTGTGTGTGTAACAAACCAAAACCATTCCAACCACCAAGCCCAACCAGCTGGAAACCACCCTAAGATTGTTTGGCTTCTCCTTTGAGCTACTAATGAAGCAGATTTCACATTTCTCGGGCAATTTCAAATTTCTGTGCCCAATGTGCTCATCTCCATCATAATGTGTAACTTTTATTCAATCCAAATCTCTGCTAAAATTAAAGAAACCTTTTCTCATTTTCCTGTGGTACATAGAGAGACTATTTTATTCATTTTAAAGCTAATATCTCTCTTTATATTTTTCTAAAGCATGAAAACAGATTCATATTTTTTCAAAATTTCCTCAGTTATTTTCTCAGCCTGAAATAATTTTATTCTCCTTCCTTTATTCTCTTCATAACCTCTACTTTATTTAAGATTGCTGGTGTTTTTGTGATTGCATGTAACATGTTGGATGAATATCATATTTGTTATCAACAACAAAAACAGGGCTTGATTCACTTCCTCTGCCTTTGGTCAGCAGGATTAAAAACAGAATGGTGCAATTTTTGTGAGAAAAGAAGACGGCAGCATAAGAATTAGTACAGGGGTGAAAATACCTTGCTATACTTAAAAGCTATTCCAAAAAATCTATTATGAAGATATTTTGTACAAGACACATGGAAAAGATAAATTTTAAATTGATGATTTAAATCTCAGTGGCTTTCATTTCCCTCAGAGCACGGGGAATGCATAAATTGGTATGGTCTGACAATGCAGTGTCCATCTCTTTTTGCAGTTATGTGATCTGACATGTGCTGAAGACCTTGGCAGTGCTATTTACATATTTGACCTCTTAGGTGGTCTCCATTACACACTGGAGAGATTTTATGAAGGAGAGCATCTCCTTTCAGACCTGACAAACCTGCTACAAAACCTACATACAAGCAAAACTAGAATTAAATATTTTTTCTGTTTTCTGTAAAGTGTACAGGCCCTTGTTAGAACTAAGAGATAACTTTAATAGCCAAAGTTAAAAGTTATCTTGGTGCCAGGGACTAGGAGGGGGCATCACTTGTAGTTAGAAGGATTGGCATCCTTCCACAGCCATTGGGAGAAAGTCTGATAAAGTTTTTCTCTTCTCTTGTTCACTGCATGAAGGAAAAACACATATTTGTTCTGTATTCTGACCAGAGTATGCCTTTTCCCAACACCTATCATGGAATTTTAAAAATCCATACATTTGTCATATCATGCCACAGGGACTTTCAGCTAATATATCAGCAGATGATATTGAAGACAGGATGATATTAATACATGCACAGGCAAGCCAGCTGGCTTTGCTTTATCTGAATTATGATGATGTATCTACACTCACAGTATGTTGTGTTACATAAAGCAGGATTGGCCTTGAGAAATTGGCCTGTTTATCCCACAAGATAACAATGCTTTGAATTTCCATACAGACCCACATTCAAAGAGCTTTACAAATGTTAATCCATTAAGTATCAATGTAAGGCATTCCCTGAGGCAGGTGTTAATT
The DNA here is from genome assembly GCA_013400255.1 of Sitta europaea. Classification (NCBI taxonomy): domain Eukaryota; kingdom Metazoa; phylum Chordata; class Aves; order Passeriformes; family Sittidae; genus Sitta; species Sitta europaea. Next base: position 262,201 of record VXBS01007386.1, read on the forward strand.
ACCTCCATTTCACAGAGCTCCAGCAAGAGAGGCAAGGAGAGATCCAACCACCTTATTTGTGAGGTAACAGCAAATCAGAGCACAATCAGAGAGAGAATAAAAGAGTTTTGACACTCAGGTCTGCTGCAAAACTGTCTCCCTTTCACCAGTTTCCGTGGTTTTTGTCTTAAAAAAGATGAAGGGGATGATCTGGTTAGATTTTGGCATGAGGTTAGAGAGGAACTGAGGACAGTCTTGCCTCATAGATTAAGTCAGACTGTTATCCTGAACGTCATTAGGGCTATGGGGAAAATAAAAAAAGAAAAAAATTAAAGAAAGAAAAAAAGAAAATTAAAAAACCAATTACCTACATTATTTCCCTAATAGATAATGTAGGACCAGGCCTCTATTCTTCACCTGAAGCAAGCTGCACATATGTTTAGAGTCAGCCCATTCTCCTGACAAGAAGACTGCCATCAAGAAACAATGGCATCCATCTAACCTCTGCTGCGAGGACCTTCTAAAGCAATCTCTTTTGATGTACAACAACATTGTGATCCCTTTCCTACAATTCCACTTTCCCCATGCTATTATCAGGAGTTTCATATACTGCAGAGGAGGAAAAAAATACCAGAAGCTGGCATAGAATGCAGTTTATTCTTTTACAAGAAAGAAAACAACACAGTTTTAATAAAGAAATGGGTCTTGCTTATCCTTTCCTAACCCATTGTAAGGTTCTTTTCTCCAGTGTCTGTTTCTGTAATCTTGTGGAAAAGTGTGCAAACAACTTTCTTTTTTCATCCAAGGAGTAAGAAATTGCCCTACAGAGCACCTATTCTAACCTTCATAGACACATGTTTCAGAACTCCTCACACAGCTCTGTCAGGGATTAAAAGATGCTGCTTCTAATCTGGAATTATTGGAAACTGATTAGCAGAGTATTCAAGTTGGAGTTACAAGAAGAGGACACTGAAATATATCAATATTAAGGATATGTACAAGTGTTCCTCAGATATCTGCAAATAGGCATGAATAGTTGTGGGTGGGATAGGTGGGAATACTCACATGTGAGAGGAGTATTGTTCAGTGATCTTATAAGGGCTTTTTTTAAAAACAATTTTGCTAAGTATGCAAGGACACAAACCTGTTTCTCAGTTTTCATCCTGTCAGGGACACATTCAGCATTAAAACACACCTCTTAATAGTGCTATTCTTCATAATAATTCTGAATGATCTTATTCTTTATTGTATCTGTCACTATTTTAAATCTCTGTTTTTCTCAAGTAGCTTTCCTGTGACTGAATTACTAAACACTGCACAGCTAAATTAACTTTTTCCTTTTAGGTCAATGTCTGGATTTATCTTTCTTCATTCTTTAAAGCATTCCTACTGCCCAGAATATTTTCACTTTGAAATTAAGTCAAGCACTCTGGTTTGTGTGACTTTGGGGTATTTGCAGTAATCAGTATCATCATTGCCATCAACCTGGACTCTGTAGCCTGAATGAGATGAGATGTTCTTTCTCCCACATGCTGGTTTTTAACATGGTGGAGATCAATCTACTGAGAGAGACATTTAAATTGGAATAACATTTGTTAAAATTACCTGCTGAAAATGCAAATCTACCATCACTTGGGAATTCAAGGCCGCCTGTCTTGTGTATTATTTCACAGAAAGATCACATCACTGACTTTTCTGCTCCAAGAACAAATTGCTCTTGAGAAAAGTTGCATGAATTGCTTTTAATAAAGTGGCTCTGGCAGAATTAGTCATCTCACCTTTAATCTGCTTACTTTTTCCAGGCTATTCATCTATGATATACCTTGGCCCAGAACCACCACTTAGATATTTTTCCTTTGGCAGCTCCCAAATAGCACAGTATTTGTATGTTGCTGGAAAAGCAATGGCCAGCAGCATTCTATGTGGCAGCTGGAACCCAAAGTACCCCAGCCATGACCTCCTCTACATGGAAACATATTCTGTCACTGTGTGATGCATTGGCTAAGGGGCTCCAAACATATTTACATATTGAGCAGTTCACTGTCTGATAAGCACATTGATCATATACTTGTCTTTCCTGATAGTTTTAGATACACAAATGCAGTTTTGGAAAATTCTGCATATATGTGGATTGGGACTCTGACCTTGTTCAGGTGAACTGCAGGCATCTCATTTTTGCTGGTGTTACTGAATTCATTGTAAATCTCTCCACTGGTTGACAGCTTCCCTGCTAGTTGCTATGCACTATTTTGATAATCAGCTCAGCCCAGGTCTGCAATACATGTCAAGGGGCTGCTGAGAAAAATAGCATATAATCAAGAACCTGAAGTGTGCAGTATTAGAGACACTAGAGGACTGAACCAAGACTCTGTGTACCTCAACCATTTTGCCACTTTGTCGTTTTGCACTGTGAAGCTGCAATTCTAATAAAATGCTTTTCACTTCTTATAGTGTGGACATCTAATTTACAATCAAGAGAGAAATACACTTGTTGCTTTCTCAGCTATGGCATTTTAAATCAAAGAGCCTTTATTTTGTACTGCTACATTAAAATGAAAGGCAACATTTCAAGGCTGAAGAGAAGCCTTTAGGGGAGATGATAGACATAGGAGTGACAATTGGTTTCCATTTATTTGTCCCCCCTGCTCATCTCTGTTCTATTTCCTTGCACTAAAATGTCTGTTTCTACACATGAATTGCCTTTCTTTCACCTCGGTTTCTTTCAGAATTTTAATTTGTACTCAGGGCTCTCTTTCATATATTTACTCAATGCTTGGCACAAAGCTCTGATCTCAGCTGGGCCCTCTAGAAATTTAAATTTTAACTGTTGCCTGCAAGATGCAGGGTTTAGAAAGAAGCCCCTTGTAGTCTAGCTCTAGGCCAAGCACTACCCTTAAAAAAGTGGATAATAGTCTGCAAAATTATCACAGTTAGTCAAGCTATTTGCACTTATATGGGCAAAAATAAGGATTTGACTGATATGTGTGTGACTGTGACAGCTACACTTAATCTCCTGTGCTGCTGTACTCAGAGGGACAGTTCTCGTAGGAGTGAGCAGCATTTTCATATTGTAAACACTCAATTTTTAATATCTGCCATTAATATTACAAGGAAAATGCAGGCATGTCTGTGTATCCATTCATGGCTTTGTATTCCATTAATCACAAGGGCAGTCCTCATTTTTACTGCTCCATTAGGAAAGGTCTGATTTATCATTGTGGAGGGATGCAAACGATCCCATCCCTGATTCCGCCAGCCTGCCTGGTTCCTATCACTCATCTGACGGTGATAATGAGGGTTGGGCAGCGACACAGAACTTGTGTTCCCGAGTGCCAAGGGCTGGCCGGCTCGGAACAGGTGGTGGTGTTCCCCTGCAGCATTCCTCATCCTCATCCTCCCTGGCTCTCACTTCATCCCCGAGCCTCTGGCATGCAGGTGCAGTTTTCCCGCTGAACCACTAGATGCCCGGAGATCTCTTTGGTTCAACATTTCTTTCAACAGCCAAAGCTGTTACTAGGGCGAAGAAAGGAACAGCATCTCAGCTAAGCCATCAGAACAATAGCGTGTTCACTGGTGGGGAATATTTTCCAGATTAATGTAATGTCTGCCTTTTAATCTGTTCAGTTCAAGCACTGAAAAGGAAACAGTATATGTCTTAGGGAATTTATCAATATTTCTGTTGAAAGAAGTTAGATGGTTCCCTAGGACCATGCTGAAAGAAGCCAAGAAATTAAAATTACAGAGACAGAAAACTCTCAATTGCCCCAAATAATAGGCAGTTCAGCAGAAATACAGAATTTCTGGCAAAGGTGTCCTCAGAAAAGCCAGGCACAGTAAGAAAGAGTTAATACAGTCAACCTCTGGTATTATTTCACAGTGGTATAAGCTAAAGTAATGCCACTAATCTCAGTGAAGTTATTCATGCTTACATCAGTGTAAAATGAAAGCAGAATATGACTCTTGAAGGACTAGACTTGTGCTGGATAAGGGCTGAAGCCCTCAAGGCACGGAGCTCTTAAGCACATGCTGGCCTTTAATTCTGTGCAGAGAGACCCTTGCTGAGTCAGGCAGTGCTCCCTCCTGCTTTCACAAGGATGAGCTGGGCTGTGGCCGAGCCCTTCAGCCCCAGCAGCTCGGGGCTGGAGGGGCTGCGAGTCCCTGAGCCTGCCTGGCCAGCAGAGGTGAGCGGTGGCCACCAAACAGAATGCTTGTCCTGCTGCTGAGACAGAACTGAGTTATAGAGCCACTGTTTTTAAGCCTTAATTCATCCCCAGTCTACACAATGACCACGTTGGGATTGATTTTACTGAGGTAAGGATTTGAAGCCTGCAATTTCTCAAGAAATTTAAAGATGGTAGATGAGTATTTGTCACATGCACCCTCATCCTAGATTAGAGGGTTCTGTCTGAAATAGTGTGAACTGACAGAGCTCCCTTGACTTCCCTTAGCTTTCTCATGATCTGGGCACTCTGTTTAATGAGGGTGCATTTATCTTTCATAATACAGGTGCTTCTAACCAACCCATTTCAGCAGTTTCCACACAGGAAGAGAATGTTGAGTGATGCATTTTTTTAAAAAGTGAGCCTTGCAGTGATCAATTCTGCTACCCAAAGATACCCAGCAAATTAATACCAGAGGTGGAAAACAGCAAAACTCTCAGGACTCCTCAACTTTTCACTGAGTGCCACATGACCCTGCTAAATTAGTACTCCTGCAAAAGATTGCCTCGTTTTATCCTCTTTCTCTGAAGAGCTCTGTGAAACAGCTTGGGGAATCTTCACTACACAAGAAAACTCTTCTGATAAAATAGGTAAAACTGTTCTCAATGGAACAGTTATTCCTCATTTCTACAAAAGCAATCATTGTATTATAGGAAGAAACTTTGTCTCCAATTTCAAACAAGAATGATGAAATAGGCTTATGTGAGCCAAGCTTTAAGGTACCACCTCTCCTCCTCTCTCTTTTTTTCTGATATTAGGATGCATTTGCTCCAGGCCACAGCTTCAGGGGCTTGTAACACCTTACTTTTCAAGGAAATTTCAACAATAAATCCCAATTTATTCCCAATTTCCCAATCTGAATTAGCTAAAAGAGAAGAAACTCAGCTAGGTACAATGTTGTATAATCACTGTAATCAGGCTTATATTGTGAGTTTATACATTAGGCTTCCACCCACCTGGATTCTTCTCATAGTCTGACCTTTCTGAAGGGTGAGGCTGAAAGCAGCTGAGTGACCTGGAGTGTGGTTTTCCTGTCAGAATGTGCTGTCTCCTTGAGAAGGGTTACATTGGAACTGAACTTCCCAGAGAGTGATTAGATAATTTAGCGGTTTCTTTGGGTGCACAGATATTATCTATTTCCTAAAGAATTCTTCATTTTGAGTATGAATGCACAGAAAATCTGGCTAAGCTGAGGCTTTGTACTTGTAACATACAGAGACTGGAAAAACTCTGTTTTTATAGAATCATTTAGGCTGGAAAAGACACTCGAAATTATTGAGTTGAACCATAAACTTACCACTGCCAAGACTACCTATCTAGTGGTTGTAGAGCATGACTTACCACTGCCAAGACTACCTATCTAGTGGTTGTAGAGCATGACAAAATCTCCACTGAACCTTCTTTTCTCCAGACAAACCACCCCAGTTCTCTCAGCTATTTCTCATAAATCCTATTTTCTAGACCTTCAGTGACTTTGCTCCTCTTCTTTGACCATGCTCATTTCCTCACTCTCAGGGATTTAGACAAAACTGTTCAGAACTCTTTCTCCTATCTCCTTAATTTTCCCCTCTATCTCTACTGGTCTGATCACTTTTTATTGTTGTTTTTGTTTGTTTGGTTAGTTTTCTTGTTGTCTTCTTTCTTTCTTTCTAAATTACTCACCTCCCATAGAAGTTTAAGGGATCTACAAGGCAGAGCAACTTCATGCTCAAAAATCAACACCCTAGAGAAGACACTGTTCTGTAAGTGGAACCATCAGCAAGAGGCACAAATAGAGTCTGAAGTCCCAAACTCCCACTACCTTTTATCTAAAGGATTACCTCTGATTAGAATCACTGCAGTAAAATCTTAGCAGTTCTAACCAATAAAATAAAATAAAACCTCACCTTTTTCCTGCCCCCCTTCACTCACATGGTGCTGTAGAAAATCATATTGCCATTCTCAAATAAACCACTTTGCAAAACCCATCATGAAGGATCCCACAGACTGGCTCTGATTAGCAGAGACCCTGCTAACTCAGGTGTTCCTTCTTTGGGATTTCATTTGACTATGGGCTTCTGATTTTATAAGAGCAAAAGCAAAAAGGGGGCTTATTTCAGACACAGAGTGTTTTTCCTGCATAAAAAAAGCAAAGCTCCTAGAAGCAAAAGAGGCAAATTTGGTTTTCTACTCTTTACCACTAGGAAGGAAAGGTTTGTTTTTTTTATTATAGCTCTTTCCTTGTGAAATGAGTCGTCAATATTTATAGATTTTCACTTTCAGAGAAGATGAATCCTTAGACACTCACAGGTATTAATATCACAATGAGCTGCAATAGTTACTCTGTGCCCTGGAAGGTTTGGGTTTCTGCTCCAACGTGAGGCAATGTTGGAATCAGAGTAAGCTGTTGTCTTGGGAGCTGATTTTCTTTTTAAAGGCTTCACTCAGGCTTCAGCTATAGGCATTTAACTCATCCTAGAGCATGTGCATTTGTCCCCTGACTGAGGGCTGGTCAGGCAGAAGCCTTTCTCAGCTGCATTTTACACACATTTATTCCTCCTTAAGAATGACTTGGTAAATCTGATATCAATAAATATGAGGATGGAGTCCTAGATTTTATGTTGCTTGGGAATCATTGAGCAGGACTCCTTACCTGGAAAAAGTTGGAGTAGGCACTGTTCTTATGCACTTTTAATGTCCATACCAGTAACACACCCTGCATAAAGCATCTCATACCTGCCTGTTCCTTAGCCAAGCATAGCACAGCCATGATCCCTACTGTATGCCAAAGGCACAAAGGAGAGAGCATTGCTACCTCTCTTTCTAGTGTCCCTACAAAAGGGAAGCAATTAATCTTTAAACAAGTGTAGGAAAAGCAGTCTTGGAGTATCTAGAAGTGCAGGTCTCAAATAGTCTCATAAAGTGATTTTAAAGTGAGTACAAGAGGGTAGGATGAGGATAAATACACTTTAGCAGAAAAGCAAGAAAGGGAGCTGTTAGGTTTTGGGATAGTTACCAAGGGCTGTTTTGTTACATATGCCATCTGAAAAAGCAGACTGGACAGATTGTTACTGAGCATATCCCAAGGAACCATGCTGTCCTTGGAGGGAACCTGGCTGTTACCTGGTTTATGGTCTAATTTCCTGAGTGCTTCACATGGCTATTTCTAACACTGGCTTTAGCAAGATTTGTGGGTGTTAAATTCTTTGGAAAAGTAACAGGTTATTCATGTCAGTGATCTCATTCCCATTTTTGTGCCCATGAAAGATCTGTTGGATTTTTTCAGTCTTGCAACATGCAGGAGTTTCTTTACTTTACCTGGCTGTAGTAGACCAAGGTACTCTGTGTGAAGGGCTGCTGTCCCACTGGCTTTTGCTCACAGCTGATGTAAAGTGCAGCAGCAGCAGCACCTGGTACCTCCTGGCTCATCTGTGTGACATTGGAGCCACCCCTGCAGCTGCCTGGGGCTGGCAGAGCTGCCACCAGTGGAAGGGGTGGGTGCACTGTGGAGCCAAGCAGCCCTCAGAGTGGAGAGCAGCAGGGATGCTTTAGTTCTGCAACATTTGTTCTCCTCTCCTGGGCAGGGGATGGCACATATTGCAGGCATTGTGATGCCAGTACTGTGGTTAAATATTTACAGTTCATTTACTAGAGAAACAAGGGAAACTGCAATTATGCTTTATAGGGAAAATTATTTTCCAGCACGCAGGTTAATTTTTAATTGGTGAGATTTCTCCCACCCTTTTCTCTCCTTAAATCTCCATTTTTAATTCCCTTTTAATGCATCGTGCTTGACTGACAGAGGAGAAGGATGGGAAATGTAGTTAAAAACAATCTCACTAAAGACTTCTTGCTTCTCTGTGGCAGGCTTGGTTTTACATAAACCTTCTGCACAGACCCCACAACTTTAAGGACTCCCACTGTTTAGATAGACCCACTCTGCCATGGAACTCCTTTGGGTTCCAGGCTCCTCATGGACTGAGCAACATTTCTTCCTACCTACATGGTAACAAAAAAAAAAAAATTAAGAAAAAATCTGTGATACAGTCAATAAATAAAATAACCCATTACAAATAGACCTGTTTTGGAGCTATTTAAAATATGGGCTGCTGGTGCTCTGCATGGCAATATATATACACAGAGTGCAGGATTTATGATGGTTTGCTATGTACTTTAAATATCATGAAAACAGTCAATTTCACTTTGTTACAGCCTAAATCTATCTTGGCAGTCCCTGTTACAGCCTAGTTTCTGTTGCAATACAAGTCACTGAAAATGGTACAGGCTTTTTACTAAATGAATTTACTAAGAGTTTCTGGTATGGACAGTGGTTCTTAGGGTCTGTTTTGCTTTATTTATTTATTTTTTTAAAGCATGTCAGTAGATTATACAGACATTTAGAATTAAATTATTGTAAATTAAGGGACTGCATGGGCTAAATGGGTGTTTGTTACTGTGATGTAGATAGGAACACACAGTAACACACACAACAGGAGTTCAGGCAGAGAAGAAGAAAAGAACTCTCCAGTTTATTGTTGACCTCGTATCTCTCAGTTTCTGGACAGTGAGCAGAGATTGGACAGAGAAGTCCCCACCTCTCCATCTCCACTGGTCACTTGAGAAGTCCATCAGGTGATATCTTTTCACAGAGGAATGCAAACATGATCTTTGTTTATCTTACAATTCATGAGAACTGACTCCATTATACCAAAACAAATCAGTAGGCTGATTTTCAAAAACAACAGATTCTCATCTCTCTGTACATATCCTACCATGTATGATTTTGCCTCTTCCTTCACAATGGTATCTGAGCAGTTCTGTGGAGAAATGGGTCCCCTATAAAATGTGCAGAATGCACTGATCCTGCCTGAAACTAAATTAGTTTTACCCTCTCTTTTCTTTCTTGCTCCCTCTTCCTCCCTCCCCTGAGAGAGTGCTGTAAAGATCTGCAGGCTGCAGTACACAGCAGGCAAAAAGGAAAGGCGCTGTTTGGGTGGGACCCAGGAAGAATCTGGACAAAGAATATTTAGTCTGAGCACCAGAAATATTTTCTATCTGGTGAATTGTGGATTCAGCAGAGTCTCCAAGCACATCTTGGGGCCTAAAACTGCAGACTACTGAATGTCTTAATTCTGTGCAACCCTCACAAAATGATTGCTGACTGAAGAGCAGAAACACTGGCTACTCCTTTTTTGCCTTTTTGAGAACTCCACAAAAGTGAATCCTGTGCCCCAGTGATGCCTGTGAGAGGCTTCACTCTAGTGCTTACAGACTGCACTGACAACAGTTTTCCTGACAGCCATAATTACACAGCAATCCTTCCAGAAAGTCATTGTTGCAAAGATGTAGGGCTCTGCAGAGTGAACCTCTAGGGAGTGGTTTGCTGTGGGTTAGTTGCACTGATCATCCTGGAAGCTTTAAAACACTTGTTGAGTAGACATGAATAGATTTCTGCATTAACCAGAGGTGCCAGCCAGGAGAAAGCTGTGAATCTTCTCCCTGCAGCTGGGTGGATCCATGCTGCAGTGCAGAGAGGCATATCACAACCAGCCTCCACTGAAGTGACTTCTCTCTCTTCATTACCCGTGGTTTCTAGGTGTCTTCTCTTTAATGTTCCATTTGGTACCAGGAAAAGAAGAGGGCTGCTGTGGGTAAAAGCTTATCTTTCCATTAGGAAAGTCCTCACACACCCATCCAGAGGCATGCCAGCCAGACCTCTCGGAATGGAGGATGCCCACAACCTGATCATTTTGGCAGTCCATTTAACACTGTTGTCTGGGAAAGGGGATTCTGCAATGAGAAATGTAAGGGTCTGAAGGAAGGATATTTGTAAACAACACCTCTCAGGACAGCAGCATCCCTATTCAGAGCTGGCAATAAAGATGTGAAGGTTTTTATGCCTCTTAATTCATGTAAGTTATCGTGTCTGGTTATCAAGCATACAAATGTCCTCATCATCTGTAATAAATATCCAATACTTTCTTCAGTGGTGATAAAATCTTAGGTTTCACAGATTTTCACAGTGTAGCAGATTTCATAGATTCACTTTAATTTCCTTAAAATGTTTTTCTACAAGAAGGTATGGCTTTTAATGCATTGTGTGTCGTTTTTTTGATAAGATAGTTTCCCTGTATTAATTGAAAGTCCAGAGAATCTTCCAAGAGCTACCAGTACAAAAGCAAATTTTCAGAATGCTTCTCCATTATAGATTCTCAGTTTAGGCCAGTGGAGTGCTGGCATGCTGATCTAATGCCTGTGCAATTATTCTGTGAAATGAGTTTCTGGGAGGCACTAAGTCAAGACAGCAGAGCTTCAAGCAAAAATCAGGGCTTCAGTCCTGTACTAAATTCATCTATTCCTTGTGTTACTGAATTTATAAAAGGTGAAATACTCACCTTTTTCCACATGACTTCATTGCATGTTTAGTTCATATATAACTAAAGCATAGTGTTTTATTTTCAGTTCTCTCTAGGAACAAGAATCCTCAACATTTCTAAATCCGAACACTTTGTTGCAATGACTCAGATGTGTCCTTCATTAAATTTTATTTCCTTTGGGTGCTCTAGTGATGAAGATATATTCTAGAGTGGGAGGAGAATGTATGTCTTGCACATCTGTTTGCTCTCATCGTCTACACACACTGGAGTTTTCCCAATACTGCTTTTTTTGGTCACCAAATCATGTTGATTGACAATTCCTTCTCAGATCTTTTAGATACTTTCTTTATTCCCAAGCAGGTGTCCACTGTAATTCACGCTAATTGTCACCCCTGTTGTCAGCTTGAGCAACGAAGGTGATGATTAAGAAAAATTAACTCTCAGGTTTTGTCATGATCACAGTGGGTCTGGCTCAGAGGGGTAGGTACATCTGAGCAGTCAAACAATTGTGATTTGAGAGCCAGAGATTGTCAGGAATAAAGAAGTGCAGAAAGAAACAAAACAATAATAGTTCTGTGATAATTAGGGAAGTGCTAGTAGGATAAAAACAATAAAAAAAGCCCCAGCCCATAAATATGGTTCAAGGATTGAAGGATGAGACACAGGGAGCTACATTTATATGGCCTAGGAAAGAAATAATACAGCTAAAAGACATCAGCATATATATACCTTTATCAGAGCCATGAATATTTGCACTATCAAATTAAGGAGAGGTTTATAGGTTTAATGGAAAACATGTCAGCTGCTGAGAAATACTGCAGAGGAATGGCTGTATAAGCTTGATCATGGAAAGTATTAAATCTAATATTCTCAGGTATCTTTACTTGTTCCACTTCCTCCCTTCCCCCCTCTCCCTCCCCACTTCCCCAGTTCTGTGAAAATGTAAAGTGCTGGTACAACCACTTTATAATGCTGTTGTCCCCTTCTGAACATCCCAGCTTTGTTGCTTAAATACACAAGCCTGGTTTATTCTATCTAGATCAAATGCAAACAGATGATAAAAGGAGATGCAATTTTGTCCTTCAAAGCCCTTTCCTCCTGCTTTCCCGTAAGACCAGAGACGTAGTGCAGGGTCATTTTCCCCATGTAAACTAAGTTTGAAGTTACATTTTCCCCATTGGAAATTTTTATTTACCATTAAAAATATCTGTGATTTGAACTTCCCTGTGTTTATGATTTACCTAAACAGATTGAAGTGCCATTTTTAAGCTGTTAATAGCATCAACAGAAAGGAGTTGAGGAATGGATAGCCCTGACACCTACAGGATTCAGGGAGGTGAAAATCTTCTGATCTTTCCTACCCACACCCAAAGAAGTGTAAAGACAATTTGAGAAACCTAAGCCCTCAGGGTTTTGAGTGTAAAGTCTGAACCTGCAGGTGTACTTTACATAAGTTCTTTTAAGATTCAGGGGCCCATGCAGTGGATAATTCTCCTGAATTCTGCCAGACTGCATAACTTGCTATGTGGTTTTGTTAAGTCAGTACGTCAGGAGGCTGAGCTGAGATCTCAGCCACCACATAAAATTGACTTCACTTTCCTATTTTAAGACAGAATGGTTGGAGAAGCTGATCTATGCCGACTGAAGGATATCAAAGCTGGAAGAGATTGCTGCTAAGTCCATCTGACTTGACTTTTTGCACAGCACAAGCCATATGGTTCACTTGTTAAATTCTGTATCAATTCCTTAACTCCTACTTGAGATAGAAAATATTTCAATAGCAAAATATAATTTTAGAAATCTCAGTCAGGGTAGAGACAGGATTCATCCATGACTCAGAAGTTGGGGCTGTCATCAGCAATGAGGGACAGATGGATTTCTGGCTAAAGCAATGATGTGCAGTATCGTTGTCAGGCCTGTCCCACCTCTCAGTTCTTACAGCTTTCCTCCTTATTCACAGTTTCTCCTTTTGTGCAGGCATTTTCCTAGTTATGCATTAATGTACTACTTTGTTTTTGCTCCACATACATGCTCCATGGTTTGGGATAATTCTACTGCTTGAAGTCTCATGACAAAAGGTGATGCTTTTGAAGGACTTCTCTGGCTTCCCTTCTGATTGTTACCCTTGTATCCAATATTCACAAGCTTCCTGTATTTTATATTTCAATAACTTGGTAATGACTCAAAATTACTAACTAGGCTTAATTGCCAAATGGAACAGATTATTGATTCCTCTATGGATTAAACTTTAGCCAAAACCCAGGATAAACCCTGTCATTTGCATATCCATGCAATAGTTTGTTGTTATGTGCAAAGAGAGAGCTGTTAGCTTGTAACTGGATTCAGGAAATGAGTATCACTGCTTTGTCTTGCCTTTTATGGATGTAAATTTTTCAGACTTGGATTGTCTCCATGACCTCAAGGTGAAGCTTCTTCATTAATGGTTACCTTTCATTTGGTGGGCAATTATATAATTTTTTCCCCTAGGTGCATGCTTAAAAATTATTTCTGTCTCCTTCAGTGCTTTTGTTGCACCTTACTACCTTCAACACAGGCATCAGAGATGTTAAAGGTGCCACCCTTCAGCAGCTTCTCTGGTTAGACTGAAGCATTACTTACAGAAGGAAAATGCAAATTTTTAGATTTTAAGAATATTTGATGGAATGACATTTCTTTGGCTTTTAATTTTGTCTGAAGACTCAGCACCAAGGATTAGTGGATTGAGTTCCAGTTGCTAAAGATTTTGCATGATTTGATAGGCAGCAGGATAAATGCCCAAGCTGCCTAGAATAGAGAGATATTCTGTACTAATTTTAAATGAAAAAGAAAGAAATCACACTTTGGTTGGTGTCAGTTTTCCTCCTCTTCCTACCTGATAGAGCTTTATCTGGCAATGCTCTTCAGCCTCAAGTTTGCCTTTTCTCTGTTGGATTGCTGCATTATGCTAAGTCTCCAAGTTTTGAAGTACTCATATTCCATCTCCAATATGTTAATTTTGCACAACTTGAATCAGGGAAAAATTACATCTTCAGCCCTCATGTCAAAGCTTCTTATGGATGACATAAATCCATATTTGGCTTTCCTAAACAGAATATAGTGTTTATCTCACACTAACCTTTTCTATATTACTATTGAAAATTTGATCATGGACTGATGGGTATTTTTCTCTAAAATACTTACCTTAACTCTGCTGACCAAACATGGTACTTTATGTCCTTTGGCTTACCTTATTATTTTACTAAACTGAATAGAGAAAAGTGATAAATTAAAATAAAATGGCAACAATTCCAGTGGTACAGAAAAACTCAGCTGTTTTCAAATGTTGCTCTTTGATATGTGGAGAGAATAACCATTTACAAGGTTTGTATGATGTAATCGTATAGGGAGCTCCTGAAATAATTTCTTCATCAGTACAAACACACAAGAATATTAGCTCCTAAATTACCTAGTAGAGGAGTCAGGAGGGGCTAACTAAATAAACACTTTCTGAGGGGCTAACTAGATAATCCCTTTCTGTCTCTTTTGACCACAGTTGGAATACAGTGTCCTGATTTGATGTCTGAAGGTGAACTAATATATTGATAAATCACAGGGTTCAGTATTTCTGCTAATTGGTCAGAAAGCCTTGCAGAACATTGTGTATGGCAGATCTTCCTTCTCTGGCCCAGAGCTGGCGAGGTACATCAGTGTCCCACCTCACTGTAATTATCACCTGCCAAGATGATAATTTTGGAAGATTATCTAAAATCTTCCAAACTAACTAATCTTCCAAACTAACTTTAAACTAACTTTGTTTTCATTACATCTCAGGTACTTCAGCTGTGGCTTGAAAACATGGTGGAAGAGCACTTACTGCAAGTGCTTTTTTTTTTCTTTTATTCCTTTTAGTTTACACTTTCATGGAATCTCTGTCTGCAGTTTTGAGAAACAATTCCATGCAAATTTTAAGCATGCCTTTGAGCTTCCTACATTAAACAGGAGGACTCTGCTACTTTATCACAAGAAGTAAAATATGAAACTGTTGACAGAAATTTCTTTCTGTTTCATTCAAACCCACTGCTGCAGTGGAACAGGGAACACTAAGCCAGAAACACATAAAAAATGTATTGTTTTTCTCCTTCATGGCTTTCTCAGCAAATTATGAGGTCTGAGACATTTATTTTAAAACTACCTGTCAGGTTCCTTGCATTTTGGGATAACCAAATTTTGGCCTCCAACCTTGAGGTAAAGATGCTGTATCAAGTCCAGGTGTAGTCTAGGGCAAATCAGCTGAGTTGTGGTACAAAAACAGAAGCTGGACTAGAGGTTTCTGTGTGAGGAGGGTTAAGCACAGTAGGGGTTACAGCTTGCAGGAGAGATGGTCAAAAAGGAATTTGGTAGAGCTTTACACTTCCTCCAATACTGTAGAGGAAGCAGTAAGCAGTGAAAGAATCAGGTGGATGGTTTTAAATTAAGAAATTAAAATGAGAGTATTTTTCATAAAATGAAACTGAAAAATGTATTACTTCAGACTGTTGCAGGGCCCCAAATATAAGTTGGTTCAAGAAAAAATAGACATATTCATGGAAGACAAGTCCACTGAAGTCTACAAAGTTCAAAGATGCAGGTACAATCTCTGTCTCAGGACATCTCTAAACCAGACATTGCTAAAATCTTGGATGTTATAGTAAGGAAGTGTTACTGTAGACTTACCTTAATCTTCTGTATTTTTGCAAATTTGAACTATTGGCCAGTAATTTGTCATGGTTAATTATGGTCATAACGATATTTTTATTTTCTGAAAAAATATGAGAAGTGTGAATTTTACAGCATGATTCAGTGTATCTGGAGTAATGCTCAGCTGCACTTTTTTATTTCCTGAATCATGAGCAGACTGGCAAGATTACCAACAAAATAAAACTAGTGAAAACTACTTTTTTCTAAAGAAACAAGTTGAAAAAAAACCCAAAAACCAGAAAGTAAGAAAGAAGAAAAAAAAAGAAGGAAAGAAAGAGAAAACATGATTGAAATGCAACACCAGAAGCAGCAGCACGTCCAGCATGTTGCCAGGGAAGCTTCATGATGTGAATAATAAATCCAGAATATAAAATGAGAGAGAGATTCCAGGGAAGTGCTGTATTGAACAGTCTGACTGCTGATGCTCTAAAAAACATAAGTCTGCTCAGCAGTGGCTTTGGCAATCTGTTACCAAAATTTAGAATCAGGTAGGACAGGAGAACACATCCATTTTGCATAAGATGATGTAGGATTTTAACCCTTCTCTGCTTGCCCCTTAAACACTGATTCCTCTAAAGATTAAAAAAATCTTGTTTATGCTTCAGAGACACAGACCTGCAAGACACTTGTGGTTTTATTTTTAACTGATGGCAGCTGGGAATTTCCTCAAGGTATCTTGCATGGTATTAGAGTTGTCTAATAGTTTAGAGGAATGAGCAAAGTAACATAGCTAACAGGTTACTGTGCATCAACTACTGCAGTAATTGCTTCTATGCTTCCTTTTAGCCTGGAGCAGATGAAAAATAGTTCATCTTAGCTGAGATCCTGGTAAAAAATATTTAAATCTTAATCCAGCACCAGAAGACAACATCATGGAGGAAGCCTGCTCCTTATTCCACCCATAACTCCCACATACTCCACTCACAGCCTGGAGCTGGCCAGCAGGTCTCACAAGAAGGGAGACACAACTATTGAGAGCTCTGCCATTCCCATCAATTTGGGATTAGTTATCCTGATTATGGATTTACTCATATAATAAAGTCTTACTCATAGGAACCATAGGTCCAGTGTTGTAAGATAAGGATTGAGGGCATTCTGGAAAAGAGGTCTGTCTCTGCAATTAGCTTCTGTCAGAAATACTTTAGAGTATATTTGGGAGTACTAAAGTGTAGTCTGGGTTTCAGGCCTGCAATTTCTGAGTTTCTAAAGCTCTGTTTTCCTGATGTTTTGGTTTGTTGAAATTCCTTTCCCAGGAAAAGATTAAAACATCAGGGTTGTTTTTGTAGCAGTACTCATGTTGTTCACTCTTTCTCTGGGAGGGATTTTTTTTTTATGTCCCTCTGGTTTGGCCAATGTGGGTGAAGAGTTCTGTCTCTCCATCAATCACAGTGGTCTGTGGAAAAATATATATAAGGGAACGATGTCTATGAATAAAGAGTCATTCTTCTTCACACAGCCTTTGGAGAAATTTCACAGGAGTCTGTGTTGTGTGTGTTATCACAACAGCGACACTAAAGGGCTGTAATTGTACCTTTGTAGGCTGATCTGCAGCAAAACCCTGTTTTTTAAATTGTCTGACCAACAGCACAGCCTTTTCCTTTCAGCTGCAAGGTAATGGGGTACTGCAGAGAAGGACTTTTTTCACACTCTCTTTTTAGCTATTAATGACCTAATGCAAACTAAAAAAAGTGCATCCAGATATCAGGGTGATAAGTGCTTTAAGAGCTCCTGTAGTGATAAATAATTCAGACCACGTTCTTCACGAAGCCTTTAAAGTGTATTAACCAGAAGCTTACATAAGCACTGAAACCTACATTACACATACATATGCATATGCAAAAAAGTAATGAGCAAATGAAGAAACACATCTGCAAGAACAGAAAAAAAAAAAATTAACTTTTACATTCTCCTTGTTCCATCATTCATTCACCACCCTCTACTCCCCTCACTCCAACCAAAGCAAGCCAAATCAAAGCTCCAATTCAGTTTTGCAAGCAAGTGTTCATGTGTGGTAATAGTACATAATAGCAGTGTTTGGTGCAACATTCTGCTCACGGCTGAGGATATTCTGTTTAGAAGATTTTTAGACAAACTGGACATTTTTAAGTGTCGGGAACGTGTATATTGGAACAGAGTGCTTATATTAAAAAAAGCCAAAAAACCCAAAAAACCAACAAAACCCACAAAACCCACAAACCAAAACCCAAATCCCAACCAATCAAATGAAGGCCCCAAACTCTCATACAACCCTCTCAAACCCCCACCCAAATCTCTTGGGCTCTTTGGATGTAGTGTGCATCTGAGGAAATCAGAGCTCTTGGTCTGTGAAAAGAGTTGCCATTACAAGGGGCTTTGTAAACTTCAGCTGGATTAAGTGAGAGAAACATCCCTATTGCTGTACTACTGGAGTCCCATGCCTACCTACCAAGTGTTTAAATCACAGAACTCCTGATCAAAATTAGACTCCTGGCCATTAGGAATGGATTACAGTCTATTACTTTGTGCTCATCTCTTCCTGTGTCCATTTAGACACATGAACATTTCTCTATGTTTCCACATGTATGGAAATATTGCACTTTGCATAGATAAATAGATATTCCCTGAGCATGAAAGCAGCAACACAATTCCACAGAGAAGTAATAAAAGTCCAGATAGTGACTTAAATGTCTTGTATGCATGAGAAACTTTGAAATAACCCTGAACATGTATCTGCATCTTGAAGTACCTGCATTCCAAACAACATATGGCCTGAACACATTAATATTGTAAGTTTCCCTGAATAGGTGTTTTGTTAATGTGTTACAAAAAGGATGCCTCACAACTAGAACAGCTTTTTGTGGAAATAAAAGCAGCAGAGAAAGGATGGATGCAGTGAGAAGGTGGAAAATGTGACATACACTCAGGCCTGGCTCAAGGGCCCCAGTCTGGATAAACCCAGCATTCACTGGGCAGCAGACACTTCTCTTTTTCTCCTCTTGTGCTGTGCCTAACACAGGGGATTATGGTTGGTGTCTGGGTTCTTCCATGAAATGGTAATACACACATTTAAAGGGAAGAGCAACAATAATAATAGAGCCTGTTGTCACCCTTTGAGGCACTTTTTGTTAGACCCTAATTTTTCTGTCTCGATGCTCGTTGCTTTCAAGAGTGAAGTTTGAATAGTTTGGACTATTTTCTTCACTCAGATTTTGTTCCTTTTTCCTCTAGAAACCTACTCCTCCTGCAGTTGCCTTAGTTTTTTTCTTATTCTCTCCTCTCCGCCTTCTCTCTTCTGTTGTTGGGGTTGGGTTTCTTCACTTTTGGGTGGATATATTTTTTTGGTAGTGAATAGATTAATTTAGAATATTTATGTGCAGAGTTCACTGAGTCCCAAGGTCATTGCATAGGAATATTTCCTGCTCATGTAGTAGTCACTGTATGTACAGAGATGTTGTATATGACTGTCTTCCTGGGGTTTTATTTTCTGTAGTAATACTTATTAAATGTAAATCTACCTTTGCTTCACATATTCTCCTGCAGCTTTCCCCAGCATGTATGTTTTTATTTTTAATCAAGATTTTTAGTTTATTAAAAAATAATGATTCAGTGGGAGGCTGAGGATTTGTTTCAGCATATGAACTTCCAAATCTGAGCAGTTTTGCTCTTCAAAGCATATGATTTGATAATTTCTTACAAGGACCTCTTAGGTTCATATTGTCTTCTTGCAGATCATCTCTTAGTCTTTTAGTTTAAATGCTTTTCTGATGTATGGGTTTTGGACAAGTATTCTTTATATTTCTTTGAACCTAAGCTATAAAAGGATGTTCTCATGTGCAGTTATGTGGACCAATAAGTGGAACATTTCACAAGACAACAGTTATCCCTTGTATGAAATAAAAAATGGAAATTTTTTCCCTTTTCGTAATTTGAAATTGTTGCAGCAATTTTGTTGTGGCCTAGGAAAGACATGGATCCATTGGAGAGAGTCCAGAGGAAGGCCACAAGAATGCTCTGAGCATTTTCTGAGCAAGCCTCAGTGAACAACTTCAGCAGGCTGTAATTTGGTGACTCAAATCTGTGTTTTACCTTTTTGTTAGAGTCATCTTTTCACAGCAATGTGGTCAGAACACATGTGCTCCAAAAGCATCAGGGCAAAGATCTGGCTCATAGATGTATGAGGGAGGAGAAACCAGCTCAGAGATCTGAGAGAAAATGCCAGATGCAGTGGGCTGTGACCATTTCACTTGTGCTGCATGTGCTGTAGGATCAGTCACCTCATTCACTTCCCATTGGTTTCTCCCTGAAACTTTCTCAAGATTCATTCTTTTCCTGGAAGAAAAAAAGATATTTAATAATTATTCAGTTCTCATCCTAGAGTTTATTTCTAGCTTTTTATTAGGAAGGTTATTAGTCCCCAGGATCACTGTCCAGCATTTCAGGCACATTTTCCCTCAGCTGAGAAAAATGTCGATTCACTTAAGAGAATTAACATGACAATTTAAATCCTTCTTCAAGCCACAATCAAAATTAATGTATGAATTTTCTGTTGTTAAATGGGGATAAATAGAGCTTCCCTGCTGACATTCATTTGTGGAATGTTTTGTGAGCAGTGTGTGAGGGTGGATTGTGTGTCAAGCCCTGTTGTAAAAAGTTGTAGAAACCATATTTCAGGCCATGTAAAGGGCTGCTGTAAGGTCACATCAAACTAACTCAAACCACCAAGGGTAAGAATAGGTATTTGGAGATGAAGTGACCCTAGACAAATATGTCTATGGGTATTTCTTATTGCAGATGGTGCAGTCTTCCACCTATAAAGTAGGAATAATAGACTCAAACCAAGATTAAAATAATATTGCCTGTGTTCAAAATATTTGGGTTTTATAGAAAGCCATATGATAACATAAAACTGCTCTCAGGTCACATTTTGGGGGGAAGGGAATGTGTAGGAAACAGAACACAGACTAGATAGCTGTTGCTAGTCATGAGATTCATCTAATTTAATTTATCTCCTAAAAGTTCTGTGTCTAGGCTAGTCATCCAAGGCAGGACTCAACTAACCAGCTGTTAACTCCTACACTCTGCTATAAAGGGAACATGGGCTGAGTAGCTCAGAAATGAACACCTACACTGTAGCCTTCCAAAGGTAGGCAAGGTAAATCTCAACCCTCCTCTTTTTGTGTAATCAGTGGAAAGAGAGAAGGACATTTTCAGGTGGCTTTCTTGGAAACTTCTGACTTTCTTGATAAGCAACACAGAGTGCAAAGGAGAGCCCTTTAATTGTAAAACCCAGGCCTTTTTAGGCAGTTAGCTGGTTATCTGCTGACAATTTCCAGGCACAGCAAGCCTGGGTCCAGCACCCAGCAGGACAGGAGTCACTCTGTGCCTCTCTCACGTCCCTCTGCCCCCAGTGCAGCTGAGTCTCTCTCCCAGATCTCCCTCCTACTTAGCCTAAGGCCTCAGACATGATTTTACAAGGGTAACAAGGCCCTTATTTTATAAGACTTTACCTGCACGCCACATGTGTCCCCATTATGAAATTATGAAATGTCCCCGTAATTTCAAACCAAAATTTGAAAAAGTGACCTTTATAGACCCTGTGGAACTAAAGTTTTATTGGGAATGAGCACAGTCTCCTGACTGAAACTTTTAAAAAATGAGTTTATCATGGAATTCAGGTTAGAAGGAAGTTCAGGAGATCTCTAAACTCCTGCTCGAAGGAAAGTCAGCCTTTAGATCAAGCTGTTTTTCAGTTTATTTTTCCAATGTGATCTTAAGCATGTCCAAGGACAGAGATTTCATAATCTCTCTTCTCAGGTTGGCTGTCCTCATCATGGAAAAGTGTTTTCTTACCTCCAATTTGGATTTCCCTTGTTTAAATTTGTACCTATTGTCTGTCATCCTCTCACCATCCACCTCTGTTAAAAAAAAAAAAAAATTATATGTATATGAAACCTCCTCATAGGTAATAGGAGGCTGCTGCCACCTCTCCACAAAGTCTTTCTTCTCCAAAGTGATCAAGCCCCCTCACTTCAGCCTCTCCTAACAGGACAAGCACTCCTGCTCCTGAACAGCTGGGTGGTCCCAGTGAACCTCCTTCAGTTTCTTGGTAAATGTCCTGCATTGGGGGCCCAAAGTTGGATGCAATAACCTGGATACAATATAGTGGTTGACAAGTAAGGGAAAAAAATCTCATCCTCGACCTCCTGGTTGTGCTGCTAATACAGCCCAGGGTCCTATTGGCCTCCTACAAGGCACACTGCAGGCTCATGCCCAGCTCATTGTCTGCCTGAATACCCAAACTGCTTTCTGCAGAGCTGATCCCCAGCCCACCAGTCCCCAGCCTGAACCACTACAGGTGTTTTTCCTTTCCTGTTGCAGGAATTTGCATTTGTCTTTATTGAATTTCCTGTGGGGCCATTTCTCCAGATTCTCTAGGTTCCTCTGAATCAAAGTCCTGCCCTCATTCGTTTAAACTGTTCCCACCAACCTCAAGTAATTTAAAAACCTCACAACTGTTATCCTCCTCACCTCCTCCAGGACACTGATAAAGCTTAGGGCAAATGTTCAGGATAATAAATTTCAGCCATGACTGTCAAAGTTCACAAAAATTCTAAGAGACTGAGAACTGGGTCTCAGCATTGAGCAAATAATTTTATGAGGTATGTCCACACATGCCTGTTTTTGCTTAATGCCTATTTTAACTTTATGTTTTCACCCAGGATTTTCATTACAGACATATGAAAGCATAGCATCTTTCAAAACAATAGCATTTCACAAAGAAGAAATTGATTTTTTTTCTGTGGTAGACAAAACTCTGGTATGAATTATGGCAGTTAATAACATAGAATGGTACAGGAGATACAAAGGGTACACAAATACATTGGAAAAATTGATGACTACCACACCTAATAGAAAATAAAAGAATAATATTATATATAGAAGGAATTTTCTTCTTATACAGGTTTTTTTTTTTTCCTGTTGAGAAACCCTGTTTGCTTTGGTCAACACTTTGGTGTTTTAATGACAAGTAATCTGTCACAGCCTTCCCTTGGCTTGGAGCCCTGGTGCATCAGGCAGTGCTCCACTGCTCTCTGTGTGTTGGACATTTCTACCTGCAAAGTGATAGTGCCACTTCCTTCCCCAGGCTGTCTTCAGGGATTTGTCAGCCAAACTGTGAACAAGCTTGACACCATTTATTTGGTAAATTACTGTATGGAATCACAGTGTAGCTGTGTAGTGATACATCACTAACAAACCTTTTAAAGTTACCCGTGGGATCTCTCCAGGCACACATTATCAGAGAGAAACATTGAGAATGGGTTGAAAAGGATCTGTCCACTAAAGAGATGAAACTCCTCTTAGTGTTTGATAATAACACCAAGGAGTTACCAAGAAGCCAGATTTAGTGTACTAAATAGATATTGGAAAGATAAGAGATATAATGCATATACAGTCCTAGACAAAATTTTTAAAGATTTCTCCTTCTACTCCTATTTTCTCCTAGTCCTCAGGCTTTCACTACTAACTAAAGACTGATTGTCATGACTCTTCATCCATCCTTCTCTCTGTCTATCAGCATCTGTGACCTAATTAACTTTCTCAGAGCAAAAGATTTGCACCACTATCCTTGTTCTGAAATCAAGTCCTTGAGTATGTCTTGTCACTGTCTTGGTATCTCTCAGCAGAATACTGGCTTACTGGGCATCAAATCATCTCCCTTCTCATTCAAATGAATTCTCTAATAATTCATTTTAACCTCTCTCTCTCTGTGAACAAAATATCAGAGCA
Source organism: Sitta europaea (assembly GCA_013400255.1). Lineage (NCBI taxonomy): Eukaryota > Metazoa > Chordata > Aves > Passeriformes > Sittidae > Sitta > Sitta europaea. Next base: position 285,239 of record VXBS01007386.1, read on the forward strand.
GAGCAGGTGATTTTATCATATACAAGTTGCTTGTTTTGTAGGAGACCTTCAGTCTGAATGACTGAAAACAAGATCAAGGCTGCCAGGTGACACTTGGCTTTTGGACTAACAGACACTGCAGATCCAGCAGTATTGATCTGAGGTTTTTTTGTGGCTGTTCTGCTGCAGAACTTACCCTCTACCATGAAGACTCAAGGATGAGAAGCTACATGAGCCATATCAGTCCTGTGGCTCAGACCACTGAGTTCTGAGGAGCCCTTTCTCCTGAAATTTCCTCCTCTGCTGGGAAATGGCAAAGCTCTGAGCATGCATTAGCACACCAGTGGTTTCCTTAGTTCTTTGGTATGTCTGGGGCAGACAAGATGATCTGGGACAGGCCAGGTGTGCTAGAGAACACACCACGTTGCATTTAACCATGTGAAGTGTTAAGCTTGGGAACTTTCATATTTTAGATTGACCCTTGGTACACCAGTAGGTATGGTTATTCACAGAAAAAAATATTTCAGTAATTGAAAAGTACTCAGATTTCTTGTCTTCTGTACTTTATTATTATGGAACAGACCAAAGGAGAGAAAGTAGCAGAAAGGTAGGGCTTGCATATACTTGGATATTATATCCTGCAATTTAGCTTAAATTGGCAATTTACCAATGTGAATACCCCCAAGTGGGCCTTAATGCTGGAGTGGGTGGTTTAATTAGCACTATGCTCCCATTTATAATTAGATTTCTGTTAGTTCAGTTTGAAGCATGATTTCATAATACAAAATTATTTTTAAAAATCCTGTGGGGATATTCCTGGTAAATTAATACTGTGGACTTTGATGAACTGATGCTTTTAATAGACTGTGGTATTTGCAAGGAATCTAAATCAGAGCAATAACACTACCATCCTATAAAAGTCACTGCCACAGGATAATAAATCCTAATGCAAGAGGGAAGAGAAGTCATATGATTATCCAAGGAGAATCTAGAATATGTGCTTATCTATTTCAGTTTGGAATAATTGAAAAATTGAAATCTGGTCGGGATTTTTTTTTAAATAACATAGTATTAATTTTAAAACAAAATTTTGTGTTCATATTCTCCAAGTAGATTTTTAATACCGAATTAAGATATATCCATGAATTCAAAGCATAGAAACTAAAAATGAGAAGTGGACTAAATTCTGCACATTCTAGCATGCTGTTTACCTTCAACAAACTGATTGTGACTAAATCCTTCTTGGTCTGTTCTATACGATTGCAATATTTTTCTGTTTATTTTCATCTGATATTATGATGGTTGCAGGACAAGAGTTAACTATAGAACAACAAATCTTTGTAGAAGGACCACAGGAAAACTAACCATGATTTTACTAGAGTGCAAGGGCAAATTCATCTTTGTGCAAGGGGCAGATAAAATGAGCTGAAGAAGAAGTAATAGTGTAGTGATGTATGAGTATGCACCAGTGAATGTTTGATGGGAGGGCTGTGCTCAGGGTGAGGTGCTGCATCTGGAGGAGTTACTGCCTTGCCTTAGTGGTAAACACATGGATCTGAGCCAGGAATGGTACAACCAGTTGCTTTCCTTCAAGAGGAAAGGGAAGTGACTAGCAGCTTTCCTCTGCCCCCAAAGGACAAACTGAAGTCAGGAATCTCGTGAAGTTGGGGATTATTCTTCTCTTCCAGGAAGAACCCAGGTCAGAGGTGAGATCTAGTGGGAAAAGCTGAAGAGGGGCAAGCCTTGAGTCTGCTTTACTCCCCTTTTCCCAGGAAAGGTACTCTTGAAAGCCTCCTTCTTGCTGTGTTGGATTCCTTCTCCAATGCAAGAGCCCTTACAAGCACAGCCAGGTTCCTGCCATCCAGGCTCTCCCCACCTGCCCATCCCTGCTAATGTCACCACCATGGACAGGCAAGCATTGTCAATATGAAAGCAAGACAACCATGTTTTTGGTAAGAAAAGCAGTCATTAGGACTCTATATTTTTTTTTTTTTTTTGGGGGGGGGGAGGCTTTCAGCCTTGAGCAGATTTAGCAGTGTGAACAGTCACATGACATTTCATCAGGTAAATTAATCTGTATTTAATGTTTTTGGAGACAGAAAAAAAGAAAATGTCAAGGAGAAGAGAAAGTATAGAAGACCAAGCTCTGTTGTGTATTTTCATTAGCTATTAACAGTTTACTTGGCATTTTTGTAATGCATTTGTAGAAATGCAATGAGGAAAACACACATGGCCAAGACTATGAGAATTTTTTATCTTTTTCTTTTTTACTAAAAATAATTTTAGTTTAATGGAGCACTGTGAGCCATTTTTTAAGGTGGCATGAAAACAAAGAGGACTGAGTAACCTTTGTAGATTAGATGGTCATAAATAGTAATATAAATGCTAACTAGTTATTCGAGAAATAGTGAAACAAAGATTGAATTGCTCTCTAGGTTCTTTATCTTCCAGAAAAAAAACCCCTTATCTCTTGTTTCTTTCCTTCTTATTGTATGGTTAGATTAAATATGTATTCTCAGTGCCATCATACATATTTGAGCCATTGGTGCTAAACTGATGATGTTTTAATGAACAGAATCATTTCAAAGAACATCACCACTTTCTGCAGCCACACTGGGGCTCCAATGTGGTCCAAAAGACTCAGATAAGGAAGCACTTCAGACTTGCAGAAGCTGTTCTTAATTATGTTACAACCTCTATTCCATTTATGATAGCAGAATGTATTGGCCAACTCAGGCTTGAAGTGAGTGGCAGATTCTCAGTTGTCATAAATTCTGACTCACACCTGCAAATGCCATAATTGTTCTGTTCCTTGCCTTGTGCTGACCTGACTGCTGGGTCACTAACATGTATTTAAACCTCAAAGTGCAATTTCATGTACATCTTGTAGAATAAGTCCACACAGACCAGGTAAATTAAGCTTTCAGCTCAGTGCCTTGGAGCAATCAAATCTCCACTTACATAGGCCTAATTAATAGAAAAATAAATTACAAGAACTGAAAGGATATTACGATTATTTCACCTTAGCTTCAGCCTGTAAAAGACCTTGTGGATTTCTGGAGTTAATTGTTTATTTCCCATATGTTTCAAAAGTTTAACTCCCTATTTTATCATCTGTTTTCATGCAAAACCCTATGGTAATTTCTTAACCTTAGAATTTCTTAACCTTAAATAATTCATGAGACTTTTTCACCATTTATTTCTTAAACATCTCTCTCAGGTTTCTACAAGAAAGCTAACCAATTCTCAGTTACCATGGTATATGCCTTCTTGATTTTTTATAACAATAATTTGATTTCAAAAGTTTCCTGTCATATCATACCTTTTGAAATCAAATTGAAATATGTTTTATCTACTGTGCTTATGAGCTTTTATTTTTTTTGAAGTTCTGATGAACACAACATGTCATTTTGTTTAAGTATCTTCTTTAAATCTGCCAGTTTTCCAAGATGCACTAAAAATCAACAAAGAGAGAACCTCTTAGCTTTCAAAGCCTGTGCATAACAACTATATAAGTAAGCTGATTTAAATATATTGAGCATTAGCAGCTCTCTCTATAGTCTTGCATTGCTGGCAGAAAGGAAGATACTGAAAGACCACCAGGTGCTGAGGACAGAATACATTACATGTTTTTTCCAAGCAGAGAACAGAAATGTCTATTGAATGTATATGTCCCTTTCATCTTTTTATCAATGATCTTACTTTTATTGGGTAGGAATAAGCCAGGGCTACGTTCATGTTCTTTATGTTGTTAAAAGCTCTTTCTGATCTGCTAAATTTCTCCATCTAGAAATTATTCCCTTGATAGTCTTTTCCTCCCCCTATCACTTTTCTATAATTGCTAATATCTATCTGAGTTATATTCATTTTTATCAGCTTTTTTTTCTTTCTGTATTCATTTCATCTTGTTACCTCCTTTCTCTGAGGCAGATTGGTGTTAATTTCTTTTAAGCTATGGACAATAGAAACACCACTGTGACAGAGACTAGAAGTTCAGGAAAACTGTTGGATTAGATTTTGGTTAAAATTTTCTCTATGACTGGATTCTGCTCAAATTGCAACAAAACAGTAGAATTTCATTCTTTTCTCCCTGTGATTCTTTCTTGTGTTTTAAGCTTTTAACTACCAGGGCACCTGTGGAGCAGTACACCTAGGAAGTCATTATTTTCTGGTGCTTTACAAAGACATGGCTTGCTAATTCAAAGTGTATAACAGTGAGCTTTTTCAGTTCCCTGGAACAGATTCATTCTCTTAGAATTCAATGGATTAATATTTTCTGAAAACTAATTAACACATTGCCACCTGTCTGAACAGGTCAATTCCATTAGGACATCTTCCTCTTAATGACAAGGTAGAAAAAGAAATTAGATAGTATTCTACTTTATGAATGTATGAGAAAGCAATAAGTATTATGCTGGCATTAAGACCATACATTTAATATGTATCTCACCAACATGCTTACTGCTCTGTGGCAATATAAAATTTATTTAAATGTCCCTCCAAATTTCTGGTGAAATATTTGTATTATGTTTGTGAGAAGGAGCGGCTTTCTTTGTTTCAGAGGGGTCTTTATGTATGGAATTCACAGCTGAAGTTCCTGGTTCAGTTTGTCTCACTCTTTTACAGAGAGCAGTGGCTGTTTCCTACATATTGCCATAATGGGCTTTGTTGCTTTTGAACATTTGAATGGCAGGAATCAATGAACAACTGTTGCAATATCCTTTGGCATCTCTTGCAAGTGACAAAATTGGGACGGTTCCAAGATAATAATAAATAATAAAAATAAAAAATAATAGTAAAAATATTAATGATGATGATGATAACGATGTGCCTAGAAATTAAACAGATGTGTTGCCTATCAATTATAAAATAGTGAGAGTTTTCAGGTCAGTGAAAGTCCCAGCTGTGACATTCAGAACCACACTCTAGGTCTGAAGAGGTTCCAGGGATAGAAAGGACCTCTCTACAAATACTGTGTGGATGGTGTACTTTAATTTAGCTACTTCAAATGTCAGATGTTTAGCTGGTAAAATAAAAACAATAAGACAAGACACTTCACTCTCGATGGACTGTCATTTTCTGACTGAAGATGATTTTTAGGAAACTTTTCTGACCATCACCAGTCAAACCATCACGAAACCCCAGGAGACTCAAAAGTGCAGCTTGTTGCTTTGCAAGAGAGCTTTATGCATCTTGCTTGAATCAGAATGACCTTTTTTACTTGGACTTGTTATGTGGCAGATCCTCTGGGTCCTATTTGTGCCTTCCTGTGGCTGCTCTGCCACATGCTGTGTTTCACGGGAGTTTGTACTAGAGCACTAGCCTGCGTGGCTCTGCTTTGGGGATTTATGAGCCATCCTGCAGCTCTGACCACGCATCTGTGCAGAGTTGATGCCTTGAACTCTTCTCCCCAGACAGAAAGTGGCTCTTCCAGTGGCTGGTGCTCGCAGAATGAAAGAGAAAGCTGAGAGGGAACCGGCAGAGGGAGAAGTATTCAAGCAATAAGGAGAAAGGAGAACTTTGCTTTCAACATATCCACATTAGTATTCACTTAAAAGATAAAACAAACCAAAGAAAATAAAATAAACAAAACCCAGTCATTAACTCATCCTTAGGTAATTTAGGTGATTTACACCTGAACACAAAACTGATCTCTGAGAGAAGGCAGTGCTCCTTGCCAGCCCCAAAGCACACATTATGCTAGTGCCAAGAGGGTAAACATGTTCCTTTTGAGATTTCTGCTTTTGTTTTCAATAAAAGAAGTCCCATAGAGTGACCTACAGTGTAAGTTCTCTTCCTTTTCTCAGCTATTTCTGAAGTTTCATTTCCATTGTGAAGCCGAATAGCAAGATTTTTTGCCCTGTTTTAGGAGATAAAAAGAGTGAGCAAGAAAAAGAGATGTTCGAGTCTTTACACAAGACCTCTGAAATAATGGATTTTTATCCTGTCTGATCCAGATCCATCACTCTGAAAACAACAAGCAGATTTTTTCTGTGTTTTACAGAGCTCCCAAACATGTGAGTCCCTCCAGAATCTTATAGAAAATGCTGTGTTCTACATTCTTCAGTTAGGGAATGGAAACTGCTACACCATGCTTCCTGGGTATTCTGCTTGAGTAGAGGGTCTGGTTGGCCTCATATTCTGCTTATATAAATTTCAATCAAATAATTTGAATTAAAAACTGAATCCCCTGCTCTGCATCTCCTGGCAGTTAAAAATATAAGACACTATAAGATTCAAGGGACTCAGTTACAAATATTAAAAACACTAGATTTAATGTTGCTTTTAATCAGAAAGAAGTTCTGGAACTCACATCCTCATCAGGGTATGTTAACTACAAGTGACACACTGCTGGACGTTTTGTCCACTCTTCTCACATCAGACCTGAAGCTTTCTGTTTGGAACTGGACACTTTGATGAAACTGCCCTGTTTTTAAAAGGCTAACCATAACCACTGACTTATGAAAGGATTAAATTTTTTCAGGTATGAACAAGGACACACTCTGAAAGACTTCCACAAACTAGAATTCTCAGCCACAGCTCTGTCACAGCATAGAGAGGCCACTTGACCTGAAGAACAACTCAGACCAGCTTTGTGCAATGAACAAATACCACTGACAATGATGAAATAAATGATATAGTTAGCAAGGAAGATTCTAAAAGGGTCAAACTGAAGGAAATAAGCCACCCTGTCACAACCACATTTTTGTTCCTGAGTTACAGATAGCGGGTAAGGAAACAGTAATTCACCCTGACTGGTTACACAACCAGATGACCTCAGGGATCTTCACAAAATTTTATAGGCATCACTTGTAAGCATTTTCAAGTATAGGGTACAGTACAGCATGGAGTATATGCTAGACTAGCAAGCCTTCAATATCACTGAATAATGCCAATTTCAGTGTCATAACTTAGCATCAATGTTTCACCTGTGGAACAAAAGTTGTACTTATTTCTTTTGCAGCAATAAAATACTTTTGAAAACTCTGAAAAAATGTGAATTCTAGTAAAATAAAAAAATATTTCAAGTGAGTTTGATTCAGAAGTGCTTTCCTCTTAAAAATATGAAGATGAGGAGATGGAATATTTCTGAAGGTAGTATTAATTAAATAAACATTAGTGATATAAATGTTGATTCCAGCACTGGTATTCAATCCGTGCAAGAACATGGTATGGGATACATGCAATGGAGCAGTAATTTTAAATGAACAACATACTCAAGAAAATAGTGATTTCCTCAAGCATAATACCCAAACAGAGAAAAGGAAATTGAAAATACATTACTGAAATCACTCAGCCACTTCACTCTTCCAATTATTAAAAAGTTCTATGGATTTGTTTTTCAATTATCTTTTGCAATCCTGAAAAGTACACATATTTTTATCCCTTTCTTTTCACTCAAGAGTAAGTTTTATTCTGTAAGCCTCTTTTGTATTGCTTTCATTTATTTATTTGGTTGTCTGGTTATTTACCTATAGGTAACAGTGGAAACCCATGTTGAAGAGCTAGTTTTGCATTTTTTGTATTTATATCAATTAGCCATTTATGCATCCTTTGCACCCAAGCTCCATGTTTGTCCAGTAGCTGCTAAACTGACTAAACTCCCTGCATTGAGATTACCTGCATGTCATTCTCTGGATGTTGCTCAGCCCACCATAACATCAAAAAGCCCAGAGCTAGATTTATTAGGTCTCTTAGCAGGACTTCAAGCACTTATTTTTCTTTCTTCCCATATGACTGTGGATGAGCAAGCCTATCAGGTGGGCTGTAAAACAATTGCTGTGTCTTTAAACAGTCTCTGGGATCCAGGATCCAAAAAAATACTGATAATTTCTGGGTATCCTGGGCTGGACTTCTGGAAAGCCATGAGAAGGATGAAAATATTTTAAACACTTTATGAAGAATGCTGACATGAATGAACATTTAAAGAATCACAGTGCCCTTTGTAAAGTGCGTGCTGATTTTGGAAAAGTGAAAGAAGACAGATATTTACAGACATAGTAGGAGTATTATCTGAAAACAGTATCTTTGTTACCAGCACCTTTAACTTCCTGAAGTCATACTCCTTTGTGGCATTCATCATATCTAGTTCCAAGGCCACTTCTGTGCTGCCTAGAAAAAGTGAAAAGAAATCCCTCACATCTTAATTAATAAATGAAAATGCATTGGAAATTATTATAAATGCCAGTCAGGTCTCCTTTCTAATAGAAAAGGATCTGCAGGTTAAAACATGGGCAGAAAATAGCATGCAGACTAAATTATCTGGAGAATAACATTTCAAATCCACGTCATTCAAGTGAAGACTGATAAGTGAAAAAGAAGCAAGACTGAAAGAATCCTAGATATGGCCACAGAGAATAAATTAAATTACTTTGTAATGAAACACAATGGCATTCAGAACCACCATGTTTGGAGGAAAAGAAAGAATGAAAATATAAGCTAAATTCACAGATCAGTCCTTGCCTGCTCTTTGCTGCACAGCATTTGTTTAAGTCCCACCTTTTTATCAACTCCAAACCTGAGAATATCAGAAAAAGATCAGCAGACTGGGAAAAGAATAAGAAAGAATAAGCAGACACATTTAATCACTTCAGGTTTGTCAATCCTCTTCTGCTTGATTCAGTCTGAAATCTGTGCTTTAGTTAAGTTCTTCCTATCCACAGATATCCAGGCAGGCTGGCTTTAGGTGCTTAACAAGACACAAAAGAAAGGGTCAGTGCCAGGAGTATCAGCCTTGCTCCTGAGGGTGTTCTCATGCCCCAATTTCTTCATCATTCACTGTCTGTTTTATCATTGGTGGTGTTTGCAAGCCCTCATTCACACTGCTTGGAAAGGGAGACCTCTTGCCAGAGGAGGCAATACAGGGGGTAATCCCTGCTCTCACAGCTCCTTCCTGCCTGCTAGGATCTCCATCTTCCCTGGGGACCACAGCCTTCTTTGGGCAGGAACTGTACCAATATGGAAGTTCTGTGGGCCTGTAAAAAAAATCCCTTTCTTTTTAGAGGCTCCTATGATGATTAATTTTTTGTGTATTTGTGTATTTATGAAGCATTCTGAGCCCTTTGGGTTGAGATTTTTGCTGGAAGCAATACAGATCATTCTCACAATGAGCCAAATAATCCTCTGTGGTTTCCCATGGTCTGCAACACAGATTTTGAGATAGCCACATTGCCCAAAGTAGGGTAAGGCAGAGACCTTGCATCTTACCAACAGAGCAGGAAAGGACAAGGGAAAGCCTTTGGCACTGTGGTTAAAAAGGTCAAGTTGAGTAACCCCGGGAGACAGGCACAGCACCATGTCAAGATAATTACAGCCAATTGTGCCTGCTGGTGTTACCTCCATCGTTTATAAGGACACTGTCTGTTTGTGTTTATGTTCCTGTCTCTCAGTTGTGTTCCAACATATGAGTCCCATTTTAAAATTAACATTAAAGAAGCCCAGAAAGGAAAAGTGACACTCTCATACACATGTACACGCACACACCAAATAAAACCTGACAGAACATGACACGTGGAGTGTCAGCTCTTAGTTATCCTGGTTTTCCATTGGTTGTAATCAGACCTTCAGACAACTCAAAATGTGACCATCTAATCTTCCTTCATGTGTGTCTCTTTTTTAATGCTTGCATAAATAAGATTCAGACTAAAAAGCAACACATGAGAGTGATAAATAAACAAAGACAAGTTTTTTCCAGAATAAGAATGTAAAATCCATTGGTTTCCTAAAATATCAGATATGTGTGACTCTTAAATAGGAAGTGGTTGGTTGCATGTGAACATCTTCTCCCTGTCATTGAACTGATGGAATTATTCTTGCTAAGGAAGGGGACACACATGTAAAACAGCTGTTAATGTGTCATAAGTTAAATGATTCTAGAAAATAGAACAGCTTATGTCAGTTTAAATCTGTCCTTGGTCATAGATACAGATGGTGGGAGCTGAAGAGCATTGACCAACACATAATGAACTCAAAGTGTAATTTTCCTAGTTATTCATAGTCTGTCTGTGTGGGCTTAGAGTGCTTTGTGACACAGAAGCTGACTTAGGAGCAGTGACAAGAGTGACTAAGGAACAAGCATAAATTTCATAAGGTAAACTCATGGCAAAGTGTAGCATGGAATTCAAGTCTTAACTTGCAGGATTAGTGTCTGATTTTACCTTGTGTTCACTTTACAGACAAAAAATATGTGCCATGGGAATAAAAACAAGAGATTCCTGCCTGTGGGGTGCTTGGAAGTTATAGCCAGGGTGTTATAGCTCAATGTGTAATAAGATCATAAGACCTACTGAGAGAATCAAGTGTGCTCCTCAAAGTATATTTAGTTGAGAAGATGTGCAACTTGAGAAAGGAGGTAACAGCTGTTTTGCATTCTCTCATTTCTTCAGAGGATGTGAGCTCTTTCTGGTTAATTAAGTGGTCAACATGGGAGTTTTGTGGAGAGAAATCTCCAGAGTTTCACTGTGTTGATCTAGAAATACCTATTTCTGTGTCTGCACCTCTGCTCAGGGCATTTCTGCAAATGGACTCTGCAGGCTCCAGGGGAACTGTGCATTCTGGCATAGTGGGCACAATCCAGCATTTCTGACGAAACAGTGATCTGTGATTTAGAATAATTCAGTCCTAGGATGAGAAAAATTCTGAGGGATCACATAGAGGCAAAGCACCTGCTATTGTGCTTCATGTAAGTTCTGAAAATCTCATCTATTCCACCTTGTGAAAGGCAGAATGTACAGTTCCTGTGGGATGTTTTTCTGACCAGGAAGAGCAAATATTTCCTTAAGTGTCTAAACATTGAAGGAACCATGAAGATCCAAATTTTGTCCCTCAGAGCAGGAATGGTTAATTCTACACTAAATTTGAATCTTTGGGACCAAACCTGTGAGTCTCCAGGGCCCGGTGTGAATGCCCCAGCAAAGCTTGCTTGGTTTTCTTGGTGCAGTGCACGTGATTTTGTTTGCTTCCAGAGGCTGGCCCAGTGAATTACAAATGCCTCTATTAGTGCCTCTAGGAGATTTGCTCTTTCAGGTCAAGGGGTGAGGATTTATGCCTTTCATGCTAGATTTTGAATCTCATTGATGACCTTGCTGTCCCTGTACAGGTATCACACACACTGATATAAATATGACGAACAGGAGTAATGCTGGGTTTGCTATTTCATACCAAACTGGCTTAGACAGTTTACACCTAAACTGTGGGATGCAGGAATGCTTTTCAGACCCTATTTTCCGGGCCTTTGTTTTCACACCTTTATTTTGGAAAAATAATATTTAGTGAGATAAGGAAGACAATAAGGATGCTCCTGCAAGTTTCCTTGTCTGTGTTTTCAGAAGACATTCTGGATGAAGGATTTTCTAATGAAATTTTATCAACTCAGTGCTATAAAGGAAGGATCTTGGAGGCTTTACCCTCAAGTGGCACACAGCATGGTTAACTCTCAAAGTTGTAGCAGTTTTCAGGTACCCCAAGCTCAGTCATAAATTATTGATTAGGAATTCATAATAAATTAAAATAATCTGTTCATTTCATACCCTTTAACTAACTCATGAGATCAGGTTACAGTGAATCTGAAATGTGAGTTGTGGTGCAACAGGAAAATCAGTCTGGTATTTGCACGTTGTAAAAACTTTGGGAGGGAGCTTAAACATCCAAAGGATTAAAAGATCTTATAATAGTTTAGTCAAACAAAAGAGATGGTACCTGGAAAGTGATGCAGCCAGTTATTATTGTGAGAGATAGGGAGGTGGGAAGATGAAAAAGAGCTTTCAATTCCTGTTATTAACATTTGCTCAGAGTTAATAATTATTTGAAAGGAAACTTGAATGCCTTGAATCAGTGCATTTTGCACTACTGGCTCTGGAGCTTTTTAAATTTGGGGTTCAACATCACTGGTACAAAGCTCCAAAATATTTACTCAAAGTATTAAAAAAAACCCCAAACTAAAGAACATTCCTCTCAATGCAGAGAAGTGAGGAGGAGATCACTTCCCTTGGACAGTGTTAACCAGAAAGACTCTTTACATATTGCAGAAGTGAGTGTAATTGAACTCCAAAATTTGGTGGATTTTATAACATTTTTTCAAATCAAGATTATGAGACAACAATGGTAGACAGACCAGATAAAATATTCTGTGTTTCTGCCCCACCCTTTTCTTTGGCCAGTAGTACAGATTTAAACACTTCCTGTTCTTAAAGAAGATAAAAAAAGATTTGTAAGGTGAAATGCCAGCCATAGAAATATCTCCGAATAATTCACTCCAGGTAGAGAGTCAGTATTAGAGGACAGAAATGTCCATTGATTTCACTGTGAAAAACCCAACTTGTTAAGAGGGAGAGTGTGTGGGAATATTACTAAAACATGTTCAAACCCTTCAGCAACCAGCAGTGCATGGAGTTTACATCTCTGTCACTTAGATGTTTCATTTCAAAAGCAGTATAAGATCATGGAATGGTTTGGGGTTGGAAGGGACCTAAAAATCATGTGGTTCCAAACTTCCTGCCATGGACATGGACAGGGACACCTTTGACTAGGGTTGTTCAAAGCCCCAGCCAACTCAGCCTTGAGCAAATTCTACAAATTCTACAAATTCTCTGGGCAACCTGTCCCAGTGTCTCACTGTATTCTCAGTAAAAAATTTCTTCCTAAAATAAAATTTCTTAATAAAATCAAAATAATTGGTGCATAGCATCTTTTCTATTTTTGGTTCTAGTTACAAGCCTCACCAGAACAATCTGAATAATATTCTGACCCCGTGTTTCTTCTGCTGGCTCCCTGTTTGCAGGATAGACTCTATCTCCTTTCATCATTGTTAAATTCTTCCCCTCACTACATCTTTCATTACATGAATCAATTACAGGGTTCACAATGGATAGTCAGTCATTCCAATTTATCTTGAAAGAGATTATTACTTTTTTTGAGGATAAAAATAAATACTAGGCATCAATTCATATCTAAAATCTTCATCTCATTATTCACTCTGTCTTGAAACAACACATTATAAGTTGTGAATTCAGTGCAAGAGAATTCAGAATTGATGAAAGATACTGAAATGACATCTTAATTTCTTTCTCCAGGAAACATTCATGTCAGGACAGGTTTTTATTATAACTTCTGCTGATATATTTGTGGTTTGGAAGAAGGCTTGAAGCCTCTTACATTTAATATAGGCGTTAAGAGGTTACAAGTGGGACACCATTGTGCTTGGGGCTCTCTGATGTGAACAGATAGTGAAAGACAATCCTAAAAGAGATAGTGACAAGTAAAGGATGGAGGAACACCTTATATTGAATCCTCATAATCGACTCTGGGTTCTTGTGCCCTACTCTGGGGCTGGGTCAGTGTTTTAACCACTCCTTCTCTGGAACTTGAATGTTTTCATGTTGCTAGCACTGCTCCCTCATCACACCAATTAACTGCCTCTTTTATCACCTACTATTTGTTACTTTTATTTTATAATTGAGTACTTAGACATATTCAAAAACGCTGGTGATGCCATCAGTCTGCAGAGAGTGTCATCAGCTGCAGCAGCTGATTCTAGGCAAGAAGTCCATGGAAAAAAGGTAGGGACATAGGTGCTCACTTACAGTAAATACATATAAACTCTATAAGAATAAACTGCCCTCCTTCCTTCCAGGGAACTGAATATACCCTATATGTTATAGCTCAAGGCTAACCTTTCAAAAAATGAGTGTGGCTGTAGATTTGCATCACAATTTGTGCATTTGAAACTATGATAGAAAGTTATACAAATCTGGGGATATGGGGAAAAGGAGGGTTGCAATTACTCTAACAGGTGACAAAATAAGAACATATAACACAGCTATGCCACGAGGGGTTGCCTCTTTGCTTTTGGATTAGTTCTCAAATAGTATTAGCTGTATAGAATATTAGATTGATATGGAGTGACATTCTTTCCATTGTCCTAGTGTCAGGATTGAGGAATCATTAATAATAATTGTGACAGAAAAATGAAAGCAACTAATCCACTTATTTGTAATCTAGTTGTTTATAACTTCCTCTGTCCTGATCTCTTTGATCAGTCTGTTGCTGTATCATGGAACTGACTCTGTTTGTTTCTTGAGGCAGGGGTTACAAGCCAAATCCAACACTGGCATGACTCTACTGCTCCTGATGATATTGTATGATCTGAGAATCTGATGGAAGGAGTTATTTTTAAACTGCCTAGAATACTTTGCAGTACTTCAAGCTAGATGATTAATTTATCGTTGAAAAGGTTGAGCATTGATGTGAAATCAGCAAGGGTATAGGCTTAGTAATATATTATAAATATTGATGTGGAAGCCAATGAGCTCCTTACAATGGGATTCCTTATCACACTATGCTGACAGCCTCAAACTTCCATTCACCTTTCAAAACAAAAAAACAAACAAACTTTTCTAAGAAGCACCCAGAACCTCTCTACTTTCCTTTTTCAGAATAGGCCATGTTTTCTGCAATGTCCTAAATGAGAGAAAACAAACTCAGATTTTAATTATGTTATTTGTGTTTATTTATGAAGTTTGTGAGGTGAAATAAAGGTTTGGCTGAAATCTGAGTTTGCTTTTGATGAAAAGCTGCACTTTTACTGATATTAGGTATTATTATTTAGGCTCTCTTCATCAACTCTCGGAGATGTTGTCTTCCAGAATTCATGTCTCATTGATCTCTCAGTTTTACAGAAGTGGAAACAAAACCACAGGTAACTAGGATAACTAGGAGGTTTGTGGAGAATTTCAAAGCAAAGACTGTGGAAAGACATGTCTTTCCTTATTTATACCCTTGTCTTCCAGCACTTTGACTTTGTCAAAACTTATTGTTTAGGCGCTCTCAGGATACTGCCCAGTTTCTCATTGGTTTGATTGATTGATTGATTTTTGTAGTTTCAGCACTGTGAAATACTTTTCCTGTTTTCAGTGATTTTTGTTAGAACTCCACAGGTAGGAAGAACTTGGTTCACAGACTGTTTGCCATTTCATCATGACGATTAATCACTCCTCTCACAGAACTCTAATGAATACTGGTGTAGTTTACAGGGGTTAAAGTTATCTCTCAGTTTCCTATACAATATCATCATTCATTTCTTTCAACTGTAAGCAGCTCTGATTTTTAAGGAGACTTTAAGAAACAGCTTGATCTCTTGTGTCAGACTGCAAACTGATCTGCTACCTAGGTTATTTACAGCTGGGGGTAGAAAAAGTTACCTTTCTCTTCTGCCATTCTTTTAGAACCACCTTATTGCTCTAGATTCATCCAACCAGCTTCTTAGTCTGAGATTTATTTTCAGTTTTGTCAACTTCTATTGGAGCTTAGGGCTGACAGAAGGATAATTTAGTGGAATTCCTGATTTTCTTCTTCCTGTTACTAACCTGGGGAATGATCCTACTTAAGACTGAATTAGGTCCCTTGCTGTGCAAACCTGAGAGATCCTGATTAATTAATTAGTTTGTATAATACAGCTGCTGGTTGAATGGCTGGTATTTGTAAGTAGAGCCCAGCTGCAGTATTTCTCCCAGCAGCTGTTGGAGGCTACCACTGAGTGTTGCAGCACTTGGAACTCCTTGGAACTCTCACAGTGTGCCAGAATGAGGTGAATCAGCAGGAAAGGCACATGTGGGAGAATGAGGTGTTGATTGTTAATTCCAACTTGAGATGAAACTGTCTCGTTAAACAAAGCAGAGATGGAGAGGATTACTCATTAAGATAAAGAGACAGCAGGCAGACCACAGGCCTGATTTATTCTGACCTTATGCATTTTGAAGGGAAACAGCAGGAAATCCATCGATGTGAGGAATTTCTTTTAGCATCAAATAATTTTACAGGGCCAAGAGCACGCAGGACAAAAGTAAATATATAAATTCTCTTTCTGCTGAGGAAATCTCAGCACATTCAGCCTTTTCAAGGATTTCTCAAGTCTTTGGAGAACCAGATGTTAAATATAGAGAGATTTAAAACTTCCAAACAATGCCAATTAGTTCGTTTCATGATTTAGTTAAAAGGAAAATGTATGGCTGCCTAACCTGTCAGCTAGGCACATGTGCTGTGTTCACACTGTTTCAAAAAGTAGAATATGTAAAACTTTCTTAAGAAAGGGTGTTCTTTAATGTTTGATCTTTGTATACCTTCAAGCCTAGTCAACAAGAGCAGAGATTTAATCTGTGGTACAGATAGCAGCTAATAAGCTCTAAGTGATGTGCATGTGTTAGAAAAGCAAATAACTTTTCGGGTAGTATTGCCTTGTTAAGGTTTAGACCTGGCCATGATTCAGTGATCTGGGACCTAGGGAGAGGTTAACAAAGCCTGGGAAGAAGAATGCCCCCTGATTGTGGACACAGAAAATGCAGAACTTGCAGGCTGCAAGAACGCCTGGCAGAACTCCCAAGATAAGAAAAAAATGAATAAAGCCAATTCAGCAACTGTGCTGACAGCAGCTCCAGCTGGTAAAGGCAATTCCAGCAGGGAAATTCAGCCATTGACTCAGAGAGAACCAACCCAAGAAACCCACTGACCCCAAAGAAGAGAAAGACTGAACATGTAGACTAATTAGCATGAGAAATGAGAGAGTCATTAACCAACAGAAGATAGAACACTAGTTAATATGAGAACTTGTAGTCTGGGTTTCAGGCCTGAAATTTCTGAGTTTCTAAAGCTGTTTTCCTGATGCTTTGCTTTGCTGAAATTCCTTTCCCAGGAAAAGAACAAAACATCAGGGTTGTTTTTGTAACAGCACTCATGTTGTTCATTCTTTCTGTGGGAGGGATTTTCTTTTGATGTCCCTCTGGTTTGGCCAAAGTGGGTGAAGAGTTCTGTCTCTCCTTCACCAATCTCAGTGGTCTGTGGAAATTGTATATAAGGGAATGATCTTTGGAAATAAAGATTGTTCTTCATGCAGCCTTTGAAGAAATTTCACAGGAGTCTGAGTCGTGTGTGTTATTGCAAGAGGGACAAGAACAATCTATGTAATTCTAGCCAATGAACACTAATTCCTATAATGTCTAAACAGTAAAAATTTTGAGAGTTGGCATGCTTGATTTGTGGAATACAGCCAAGCACCCAGGCTTGGACAACTCTGAAATAAATAATTAATGTCACTCTTGAGTGTGTAATTATTGGCTTGTTGCACACTGGGTAACAAATCCAATTCTTGAGAACAGAAACACTACCCACAGGTCTGATCCCAAGTGTGAGATTCTCCAAGGGATTTATTTAAGAAACAAGCCAAGTTTGTGGCTGTAGTCTGGTTTCAGGCCTGATGTTTTGGTTTTCTGGTGTTTTGGTTTTCTGATGTTTTTCTTTTTCTGATGTTCTTTCCCAGGAAAGTGGGATAAACACGGTGGAATTTTTTGTAATAATATTTATGTTATTCATTCATTCTGACAGGAACGACTTCTTTTTGATGTCCCTCTGGCTTGACCAATGTGATTGAGGAAGTTTGCCTTTGTTTCACCAATCCCATTGGTCTGTGTGAAATTATGTATAAGGAAGAGCCATCCCTAATGAAGAGAGTAATTTTTTAGCCTTCTGCTCACGGAGCCTGTGTCGTGTGTTATCTAGAACAGTGACCTGTGACAATCACAGCAGACAGTCATTGAAGGTGCCTGGCAGAGTTTGGGCCTCAGAGCAATCTCACTGATCTGATTAGTCTAGAATACAGATGGTACCTGTGTTTTGAGGCACCTGGCCTGAATCTTTGAAAAGTGGGTAGCCTGGAAACAATTAATAATAGATAAAATAGTAAAAGATTTATTATGTTCCCATTAAATTTTGGGTCTTGCCATCTATTTAAAACCTGAACAATTATTAGCTAATTTGCATGCACAAATGCCTATTTTCTAGGACAAAAACAGGTGGATTTTTTTAAGCATAATCATCTTATTAATGAAAGCACAGAACTCACAAGGTGCTTAGAAAGGTTAAAGTTTGTACAGGCAAAGAAGAAACTGATGACTAAGTCCAGACATGAGTAGCTCTGAGGGAGAGGGATTTCATTGTATAATTTATGGGCAGCAAAATGAAGAGGCTAAAAAAGCAATGAGAACTTTTGGCTCAATTCCTGCTGAAAACTTAGAAACTATTCTCCCCGTCTTATTATGGCAAAACAAAACCAACCTAACCATTTAACAGATGATCCCCTTGCTATAAAAAAGCTGCCAACTTGTATCATTTTGGCTCATTTATTTGGCTTGGAGATAGGAACAGCTGGAGGAAAGCTAAAGGAAAAAACCAAAGCTCTTTCTCCATCTTTTTTCTCAGGTACACTGAGTTTTAATTAACTTCATCATCCTCTTATTAAAGTCAAACTCTTGTAATGGAGCATCTCCCCCAGATGTTATTTGCTCTGTGTTGATATCAAGGAATTTTTCTTTTGGAGGCTGAAGTTATCTGGATATCTCTCAAAACAGCTTAAGATTGCCTCTAAGAAAGCTAATATTAAGATCCCATAGAGAAAGAAGCAAAGTCTTAAAATTTATCTTCAGTGGAAAAGCTCTTATTTCACCTTTAGGTAATCTTCCTCTGTTACTTGTATGGAAATACTATTAGCAGTGTCAACAGGCCAAGAAATAGAGTTTTGGGAGTACACAAGAGCTCTGGAGACAAAAGGAAACCTGCAGTTTATCTCCAGAATCCAGAGCACTCTGCTCTCCCTGGGGGAGCACCTCTCCTGGAAGCCTGGGTCAGTGATTGCTCCCAAAGACCTTGGGCACACCCGTGGGTGATGTGCACTCTCATTCCAAGCTTTATTACTTTTAAAGTGAGGTCACCCAGAAGAGACCCTCAGATATCCATGTAGCTGCCCCAATAGCTGAACAAAACCTGCAAAATAGCAAAGGGCATTATGAGCAGCATGGAACATTAGCACAGGGAATTGTACAGACAGTATAAATTCTAAATTGGCATATAAGCTACCAATCCTCTAGAGTGATGAGCTCAGTGGCTATGCCTATTTCTGTGTCACAGGACAACACAAAAAGGAAATAGTCACACTTGCTTCTTTTTTATTGTTAGAAATTCTTCTATTCCTTTTTACTTCCTGAATACAAACCTTCCATTTGTGGTCTTCTACCTGCAAATGAACATTGTTTATTCTCCTTGCATGCCTCCTTACTTTTTTTTTTTCAGACTTTGCTGTATTTGGGAGAAACAGTGTTTCAGCACTAAAATGAGTCTTGCACTGGGTCATAAATTCTGCCAAGTTTGTGGCTTCTGCTCCTCTCTACCTGAGCATTAGTGGATCCCTAGCTGGGATTAATGACATGTCAGGGTCAAGACTGAAATAGAAACCTTCACCTTTCCTAAGCATTGCTACCTCTATGGATGCCTCATGTCTGACTGTGTGCACATGATGCTAATCTGACAAACCATGACCTTTAAAAATTGGCTTTTCAATGATTCCAAACTGGATAAAAATTTAAATGAGAAAAAGCTATTCTGACTTTTAAGCCATGGATGAAAAAGGAAATTAACCCTGGGAAGGATGGCTGTAGAAAAAGTGGAGTTGGGCAGAAAATCTCTGACATTCTCTTATGTGCAAATCCTTTTAGGTACTTGCAAGGAAGTGCCCCATGTGTATTCTTTCTATTCCAAATATGTCAGCAGAACTATCAGAGATATTTTTTAAGAACTGGCATCCATTCCTATGCCTGTAAAATCAGGTGCCTTCATTATCACATCTAAGTTTTTAAACATCATCTATCTCAGGACATTTGTGAGTATTTAGCACTTTGTAAAAAAAATCACACCATTTAGGTTTGCATTCTGTCTTCCCAGACATATCTGTACCTGCTGTATTTCGATGCACTCTGCATCATGCAACTGTTAAAATTCAGAGTGTCAGTTCCAGTCACACTGTGATCCCTGGCCAACATGGGAGGGGCTGTGAAGCTCATCTCCTGATTCTAAATTCCTCACACTTAAGACTGATCCCATATGTTTTGCTGATGTCTGACCCACTTGCTTCCAGAAATGTCTCAACTGGCTGACATGCCTGTTTATTTTCATATTTTCTAGTCACATTCTCAAGCTATTTTCTTTTTTAAGTAAGTGTGCCCTGATGTTCCTTCGCTTATTTTTGTCTGAGAAAATGTGTTATGCTGTTTCTGTACCAACCAACCCATTATATCACAATATAAAATTGAAGTAAATTCCCTCCTTTTTAACAATTGGTATTTTGGCACATCAAGATTTCAGTTTTGTAGGAATTGTAAGGGAACAAACCAACCTAATTCCCACTTAAGGTAGGAAAATTTTGGAGACTAAATTGCCAGATGGGGCTCCATTTCAGTATTTTTTGGCACCTCCAAACTAGAGTTAGACCTGTACTAGTTTGGTTCACTGCATATGCTTTAACTTTACAAAAATCATATAAAACCAAACACTGTCATCCAAAAACTATAGACATATTTCTATCATAGAATTAATATTAATAGAAATTTATATCCACATTTTGAAAGCAACTCAACTGAAAGTTTAAAAATACATAGAAAGAAACCTTTTCTTTATAGCAGCTAAGAGAGTTTTAGAATATGCCAAGGGAAACATCATACTTGTACATGAACTACAGTGTGTAGTAATTCTCCAGACAGGATCACATACCATCCTCTACATGCCATTAGGAAATCCTCACTTGGACTGGAGCAGACAAGTTATTGTTTCATTAACTCGGAATACAAAAAATGTACACTTTCATTTTTGTCATCCACCACTTCCCATCCTGTCTCTATTTCTTTTGTGTTAGGGATGTTATCAGAGCTACTCAAACTCTGTTTGGAAATAGGGACAGCATGTAAAAGTGTTTAGAACCAAACCAGACACAGCACATTTGTATGCTTGTTACAGGACCTGACTACAAGACTCTGAAAGTGAAATTAATACATGGTCTTCACTAGAGTAGAATTTGTGTTTTAAAGATCATCTCAATTCTGCCATGATATTTTTCTGCTTTGCATAAATTATGAATTTTGAAGTAAAGAAAGAATTCCCAAGCAAATTAATACTGAAATATCAGAAGGTCATTTGACAGCTAAATCTTAATAATTCAGGTTTTTGAGGTAACATCTATTCTAAATATGTTCACTTTTCTCTAAAAGTAAGAAGACACAGCAGAGAACCAAGTGAGAAAATCAGTATGAAATACCTAATTTTTCATCAAATTACTACAAAATTCTTTTATAGGAAGAATGAAGTCAAAATCAAAACATTCTAAAACAGACAAGACAGCATTTTACCAGTGAAATACTATTGAATGGTTTCTGATTAGCACTTGTATGCAGTCTCACTGAAGTCACAAGAACAGCACAAGAAGTGATTTAGTTCAGTTTTGTTCCTGCATAGCACAATGTGTCTTACACCCTTAAAACACCCAACCCACAACCCAACCAAAAATCTCCCTCAAAATTAGGTGTTCTTTTGTTTAAGAGATAGATTAACCTGGAAGTGATTTCATAATTTTTCATTTCCAGGCTCTGTCAGTAACTTTCTTAAGTCCTCAAATAATACTTGACTTTTGGAAATAGGATAGACTGAGTTTGTTGGTGTTTGCAAAGCAGATTGAGACTTCAAACCAAAAATCACTTTCTAAGCACTAAGCATTATATTTGACCTGAGTCAAAGATAGAGCTGAGGTTAGATCAAATGGAAAGTGAATAAACAACGCCAAGAATAAAATTTTCTGAGAAAATGCAGGGTTTATTTTTAGGATAAGTAAGGGAGAAGATTGAAATAAACTGCAGGATTAAGTAGTTGCTAAAGGAATTATCTTTGTGCTATGAACGCTTTTGATCTCTTCTCATTTTAGCACAGTTAAAAAAATTACAATGTCTTTTAGCCACCTACTGGAAAAATCCTTCACCTTCTGAACCAGCTGTTTGGGAAAAGCAGAACAGCTCAGAGGCTGGCAGCTTGTGCAGGAGCACCCAGTGAAACTGAGGGAGTTGTTCTGGACACAGCCATGACTGACTGTGCTTGGACACTTTTCAAGGGGCTCTCCTCTGGCACACTGCTCCCTGGTATCCAGGGGTCAGCACCACTCGTTCTGATGCTGAAAATCACCACAGTCAGTCTGAACACAGCCTGAGCTAGGCTGGTCCTGGCTAAACACAATGGCACAATTTAGAGGGAGCTGGAGGGAGGTTGTGCTGATTCTGTTACATTTTCCCTACTCCCAAGCTAATCTGAGAGGGGTAATTGACCTTCAAAGAAAGTGATTTCTGATTTCAGTATCAGCTACAGCAGTCTGTGCATGAAAGATCAGAGAATCTGCATTTCTGAGCCCTTCCCAATTTTGTTAATTGCCTCTACTCAGATGGTTACTCGTGCTCTATACCAGTATTTGCCAACATTGGGAATCTTCCATCAGCTCTTTTCTGTTGTGCCTTTGTGTAGTGTTTGAATTGCAGACCTTAGGCTATTGACAGGTATGGACATGAAACTCTGTGTCTATACTCAAGGGGTGGTGTGCATGTGGACTGGGTAGGAGTTTCCAGTTAATTTTGCCCTGACTTTCAAAAATCTGTATGTCATTTAGCCATCAGTCTATTTAATAATTTAATTTACAGATGCATCATTTAGCAGCAGTTTTAATTTTTTTCAATTTATTTTGAGCACCTTTGTAGGTCTGACTCCTTAATGAACAAAATAAATGCTCTAGAGCTTTTAAAGTCTTGGGAACAACACCTTTTTTTTTTTTTTTTAATAAGTGTGGATGTATGAGTGTATTACTGAAAGCAATTCATTCTTTGGATTTGGCATAAAGTGAGCTGATTTGATTTGTTTTTACAGCCACATGCTGTAGGCAAAGAATAAAAATTAACAAGAAAAGGAACATATTGTTCCTGGGATAGGAGGATGCATTTAAATAAGAGGCAGCCTATTTGATCAGGGCTGGCATAATTCCAAGCAGCTGTTATCTCAATTCTGGAAGTTTTCATGGTTTGCTGCTTGTTATTCTGTTCAAAATAAAACAAAAAATAAAACAGAAAAATCAATTTCATTACCTCAATGTACATTTTTTGGTTGGTTTGGCTTGGTTTGGATTTTCTTTGTCTGTTTGTTTGTGTCTTTGGGTCTTTTGCTTGAGTTCTAGGAGTGCCAAAGTAGAGTTGCCTAGGAAATGTGAGTTGAATTTAAGTTATAATTCTAAAACTATCCAGATCTATTGGGGAAGAGATGTTTCTAGAAGACCCACACAACAACCAACAGTGGCTCTTGCTCTGTGTTGTAAGGCTGGTGATACTGGGCTATGGTGGATATTATGGTACTCGGCCCTTGCAACTGAATCCTGCAATTCTTTAGAAGTTCTAAAACCTCAGGATCTGAAATCATGAAAGGGACAAAGGGGCTCAAAAAATGAAAATTATTTTCTTGGCTGAATTTTTAGAACATTCTTAGAGTGTGTTTGAGATAAGATGCCTTGTCAGAGATCTAAAGCAAGTGAAACAAATATGTTGACAGGTGAGATTATTATTCTGAGAACCACTGTGAGCACCAACCTGAAATCTTTGAGGCATGAAAAGGCCTGGAAGCTGCTTTTTCTTTGGGGCTTTATGGTTTTGACTGACATTGTTGAAGGTTTAGCTTAACCCATTTACCATCCATTATTCTTAAAACTATTATTATGACAGAATTTCCTCAAGTGTGGACAAGGCATGCAGGAACAGCTGGTGTGCATCTCAAAATGTTTATATCCTATGTGTGAATATGCTGCTGTGAATCATCTCAATAATAAGCCATGGTCTTTTTAGAATTGCTACTATCACCTTTTATTGACTGTGCTGCTGATTTCTGCCTGGGCTACTTAATTTATCATCACAATAACAGTAGGAAGATTAATACTAGAGCAAAACCAACAGTTTTCCAGAGGCTTAAAGCTGGAGTCAAAACTTCCCCTACCACTACTCCAGAACATAAGCAAAGTTTTGTAAGTAGTATTTGATGTATTGGGACAGTGAAGGCTTCACAACTTTCTGTGCAAACCCACCAATTTCTCAAATCCACAGCTGAGCTTCACCAGCACGAACTGCAAATGAATACAGCTCATGCCAAAGTTTCAGAACCTCTGTGACTGGGTCTTTTGGAAGTTGATGAATTGTTCCATTAAGTCCAACCCCTTCTGTTCTCTCTTCCTTTACACCTTCTCTACTTTTATTTTTTTTTTTTTATTTGAAAGCATCATGAAGATATTGAATATTTTTTGAAGGCAGTCTTTTCTGGATTCATCTCACCTCTGAATAATTTATTAGGCTGTCTGATAAAAATGCAGGCACTTCCAGTACCATTCTCCATGCATTAGTGACACACAAATAGTAAAAAGATTTAGAGACTCTTCACTGAGTTTGATGACATCCTTTCTCACCAGTTTCAGCCTTTCCAGATGTTTTTCATTTCCTTACCCTTAAAAAATAGGAAGTACTTTCAAGTCTGTGTGTTTTCCAGTTTTGATTTCAGTCATTCTTTGGTTTTGTCTCCTTTCAGCCAACAGAACAGGACCATTTTACGGTTTCTTATGCTGAAAACAAATAATTTCAAACTAATTTTGAAAATCCATTCTAATCGTGTTTACCAAAATATGCACAAAGTGCACGAAGGCTCTGATCAGGCATACAAGCCATACTCTGAAGATGTGCTCAAACTCAGAAGAAAACTCTAAAAATAAGCACTGTGAAGAATGTAAATGTGCAGGTAAAAATGTGAGCTAAGTGCCCTAATAAATCAGACCCAGAGGTTGTCTTATTTGTCAGCTGTGATCCATGAGTTTTGACAAGAGTTAACACTCAGAACACCAATGGTGACCAAAACATGTGGAAGGATAAGGGAACCTTTGAAGCCCCTTTTTCACTGATTTTAATCTAGATTGATTTCTTTACTGCAGCATATGGCTTATGTAGCCATTTTTGTTTGATTACTTACACTTACTGAATACACACCCACATATTATTTTACCCAATGCTGGTGTTAATCCTATATTTTTAATAACAGGTCACAGGACATAAATAAAATTGGTACTCTAACATCCAGTATATTTTACAGTAATTGAACACGAAAAAAATGACAGCCTGCTTCATTCAAACCTTTGAATATTCCCGTAAGTTTTTTTTTTCTTTTTTCAGGAAAGTTTTAATACATTTATCCTTGAAAAAATATGAGGCTCCAAGAGAAAGGAAACAGACAAATGACCTATTATACAAACTCACTGAAAAGCACTCAGTCTGCATCTAATTTGTATTGAAATGTAAACAGAACTCAAGGTAAGGCTATTCCAACTGATAAAATCTTTGCACCACAAGAGTGCAGTTTAAATCTTGAGCTAGCTGACAGTTTTCAGTATGCCAGCTCATTTTCTTGCTGTCCATCCTGATCTTTGGTCACCACAGTGACCTTTCACCACTTTCACTTTCCTAAGATCTGAGGGACTGCTTCTGAGAGCTCTCTGAAATACATAGGTCTGATGTCCCTAATAACTTGGATGAGTTGCTTTTATCTAAGTTTTAGACCTTTGTAAGTTTGATATTTCAGCAGGAAAACAGTTCTATAAAGAAACAAAGGACAGGTATAAGGGCTAAGCAGGCTGGGCTTTAATCTCATTGACTTTAATACCCATTGAATTCGTGGTGAGTACATTAAGATCAAGATAAATCAGATGTGCCCCTCCCCATCGAATATCCAAGACAATTGTGGCATTAAGAACACAAATCTTAAATCCTGACTATTTTGGCACACAGTATCTAGGAATCAATCAAAGCAAAGTAGCTGGAGATTGAGAACTTCAGCCATGGCTCCAAGCCTCCTGCTTAGAGTGGGATTTAACTTGATTCCATACATCAGCTTTGGGTGATTTAATTTCCCTCCACCATTTCCTTCTTCCTGAGTGTAAGGAAAAGTTTCTTTGGCTATTTGAGCAGAATTGGGTTGTGAAACCTGTTCTTTTCCATTCACAAAATTCCAGAGTACTGTGGATGCAAAAATTCTGTGGTAAGGCCACCATCAAAAGAGTGGCCCTCTGAACTTTGGGAGGAAAGTTTGTAGGGCTTTGATAAAATCAATTTTCTTCCATCAAACAGCTCTACTAGATTCAGGTATTTTTCTAACCAGAATGAAAAACCCCCATCACCCAGCCTCAAACACTCTCTTTTTACCAGATTCAAGCACAACCTTTTCTGAGCTCAGGGTAAATTTGTTTAACAAGTATTAGGGTCCCATATGCTCTTTTCCACAATGCATTTCCCTAGACCTTTTCACAGCTCAGGCTCAGCATGATTTTGGTGTGGTCTTCTGGTTGGTGCTGCATCAAGGGCACCAATTTGCTGCATGGTTTGTGTACTAGCCATGCTATGATGTGCTTTAATCTGACAGCACATTAACAAAGTAAAGCTATTAGCTTCCCAGTAGTTTCTAGAATTACAGCAGCAGCCACGCTCTGGATGACTGAATATCCTTCTTCACCTATTGTAGCAGCTAGATGTGAATTACAGGCATGTGGTGTTTGGGCTGTAGCTTGGCTTTTAAGATAGCACCCACATTCAAATGAGGCTTTTCTGCAATCCCTGACTTCAATGATGGTGCTTTTTGGTGTGGTTTTTTTTTTTTTTTTTTTTTTTGTTTTTTTTAATTACACTTGATAAATGGAGTGAAATATCTCCAATTTGCTATTGATTTTCAACGTGAAGCACCCAGCTAAATCAGATGAGAGCAATTTGCCAGCTGCTGTTGAGCACTAAATATTAGTCCCAAAATGTCATGTTTCTTTGCATGCTTCTCTGGAAGAGGCTATCAATATTTTCATCAGGAGGCTGGTTCTAAATTCACTTCAGTGCCCAGGGTTTCCTTGGGGCATTTGGCACCTGTGAATTAACAATTAAGTTGCCCCCCCAGAACACACACCCAGAGATTTCCAGCCCTTCCTTTCTAGCTTGTAAGTGAGAAATTTCCGTGGCATGTTAGCCAGTGTTCAAACAGCTGAGGGAGAATACTCGAAGCAGAATGAAGCAGAGGGAAAGTCAGTTCCATATGAGAATCGAGACATTCATTTTCCCTGACATGAATCACTGATTTAAGCACTACTTTAGGCACACATATTGAATTATGATGCTAGAGTTGTGACAGCAGCTTTGTAATTGTTTATCAATCACTTTAAAAATGCAGCTCAGTGTCTGATGAAGGTTTTTGGAAGGTTTTTTCTTAATTTATTGCAGTTCTCAGCATGGATTGAGAGAATGCTGTAATACATGGACACATTTTCCCCTGCCTACCACCTTTTTTCAAACTGAATTTTGTTTTACAAGGTTAAGTAATCTGAGCATAGTGCCTCCATAAACATCCTCTCTTGTATACATGCTTTATCACCACCTATCTTGCTGTTCCTCACTTAGGAATTTATCCCCATTAAAATGATTAGTTCCCACCCAGCTGTCCACTATATGAGGTTATGTTTTCTTTGGGGATAACAAGGGGAAGTGGCCACGGGAAAGAGCACAAGACTGAGGGAACATGAATGAATTTTGTCCCTCCTCTTAACCCTGCATAGTGCTATAGAAAACAGAGGAATTTAAACTTATTTTTAAAAATTGTCCTTTTGTTATTAAACCTCTCCCAATGCACAGTTTATCTCAGCCTTTTCTCTTTCTCAAAAAACTCTTGCAGCTTGAACACAAGAGCAGGCATCTCTCAAAGGAGTTCTTAAAAAGACATCTGGGCCAAATTAACCTGACTAGGAGGAAAACAACACCACAACAAGCAGGCCATCTGCTTCCAAAGTTGTGTTCCTTGTCAGCTACTGCAATTAAAGGTTGCTAATTGTAGTTGATGAAAGAGAGATAATGTTTGTTGCCCCACAACTTTGGAAGATACTTCAGTATCAGTAAAATTTTCAGAAATATATCTTTATTTTTCACTGGAACTGGGATGATGCATAGAGGTGTAAATATTGGAGTTGTAGATACCAAAATATAGTTTTAAAATATGACCATTTGCTCCGTAGGAGTGTTAGGAAGCTGTTTTCCAATATGAAATGCATCATCAAGTGTTTCAATATTTCATGTAAAGGCAATCATAATAAAGTTCATCTATTTTCCATGCACTACTCAGACCTAAGGACATCTGAGGAATAGAATCACAGGATGGTTTGGGTTGGAAGGGACATTTAGAGGTCATCTAGTCCAAATCTCTGCAATGACCAGGGACATCTTCAACTAGATCAGGTTGCCCAGAGCCCTGCCCAGCCTGACCTTGAATATTTCCAGGGATGATCTGCCACTTGTCACAGGACAACCTGTTCAGTGTTTTCACCTTCATCACAGAAAATTTCTTCCTTACATTTAGTCTGCATAGGTATAGAAAAAGAGATTGAAGGCAAACTTGCCCCTGCCAAAGTCACAGTTGTACTAATTACCAAAGAAGAGCAGCCTTGCCCTTAATGGGTCACAGGTGTGACAATAAAGTTAAGTGTGACAAAAGGGGTGAGTTGGCTGGCTAGGGGCCTTGAGGAAGAGGATCTGGAGAAAGAGGACCTTGAGGAAGTAGAGGAGCTCTGTGGAAGAAGGAAAGATCCAGAGAGACACAAAGAAAAACAAAACAAGGAAGAGCATTGCTGCTGTGAAAGATCTGCCATGAGATCAGTCTGGTCTGATGGAGTTGGAGCCTGCAGTCACAGCTGAGCTAGCTGAGGCTGCATTCAGAGTCTGCAAACTGATATTTGCAGTGATAGTCCAGCAGGAATAGCCTCCAGTCAGTCTGTAGTTGGACCCTGCAGTAGGAGCTTGCTGTAGTCAGAGTTAGGATGGCAAAGCTGTAAATAAGAATAAACTGGGACATTTTTCCTGCTGCTAAATGAGGGTCTGTGTCTTGGCTCAGCTCTACCCCTAATGAGAGGTCTGCTGCAAGAATCTGAATCTACCCTCTTTTAGTTTTAGACCATTACTTGTTGTCCTGTCACAACAGCCTCTACTTTCTCATAAGACACCTTTAAGTATTGATAGGCAGCAAATAGAGGGGCACCAATGAAGGTGTCAAGGGAAATAGAATAATAAACTCTAATTTTGCAATCACTTGGGTAGGGAGGCAGGGTAAAGCATTATTCTGTCTATCTTTTACTGCTGTTTGGTTTTCTGTGTCTCAGAGAAAGTCCTGGTGGCCAGGACTAAGCTGTGCATGGAGATCAAGCAGATGCCATATGTTTTCAAGTTATATAAGCTTGTACATTTATCTAGCTATGTAGGGATTACAATTTCTCCTTGTGTCCTTCAAAATGCACATGTAATGCTACTATGAGGAAGACATTTGGATAAAAATCTAGGTCTTATGTGATTGTGGACAGGATCCAACAAGTTTGAGGAACTAAAGGCTTGTTTCTGCTGCCCAGTTCAAGGTCTGGCCACCTGGTTCTGTTTGTCAGCTGTTTGAGTTTCCCTGGTGGCAGATCCCAGCTCTCTCATTGAGTTGTCTTATTGTCGGGCTAAAATCAGCAAGAGGCTTTGAAGCTACTGATTAAGTATAAATCCATGCACAGGGTTTGTAGAGAAGGTAGGTAGTTGGTGTTTTGATGATGTTGTCACATTTGTATGCATTGACAGTCTCTGCCCCAAAAAGTCAAACTGGTTAATAGCATGAGGGCATTTCTGGGCTCCTTGGCTTCTTGATACACAAATTTATTCCAATGCCAGGAAGGGATTTTTCCATCTGTGGTTGGGAAAGAGTCTGTGTACCTCTTTCTCTGGCCATTTTACTGATCCAATTACCCCATCCTGTATTAGAAAGCATGCATGAATCATGAAAATCCAACTGGTCTGGAACAAACCAGCTGTCTCCTGGGGCTGTATCCCAAGGTGGAGGTGTATGTGCTGAGCACTCCATGCACAGCACTGGCTAAACACACGAGTTAATCTGAAGGCATTAATCTTCATCATGGCATCGCTCTGCTGCAACACTGTGGTGATGTCAGGGACTGCAGGGCCAGGCTCCTTCCACGTGTCAAGCTTTCTAGCAAGCCCATAATCAGGCTGGTAAAAGTTGAGTAGCTCTCTGTTTTCCCCTACACTTTTCTGTCCTGCAAGTCCTGTCTGTGTTAGAGTCCCCAGGTGCTCTCATACACAGTAGGAGTGCAGCTTTTTCTCCTGCTCACTACTGTATTGATACTTAAATGAAGGATTTTTTGAAGGCCCTCTAGAAGAAGAGAGAGAGACACATTTGTGTTTTTTGTTTACTTCTGATTCATCTCTGCATTTTCATTTCATTTACAGTGAGAGGAATGTTTTGCAGTGAACTTAATATTAAAAAATTATTGTAAGATTATAAAAGGTTTGTCAGTTGCTTAAGCTAGTATGTGCACTCAGTCTGAATTCTGTAGAATAACCTTTTCCTCATTAAGTGTAGCATTTTAATTAATTAAATTTATATCACTGCCTTGGACTTTACTGATGATAATTTGCTTAGAAGAGTCAGACCTTCGAGCTATAGGAACCACACATTGTAGTTAATTAAAGCACATTAGTAACATTGTTATTAATCAAAACTTATAGTATTACCTTTGAAGCCTCTTGCTTAATGTTTATATATTAACATTTCAACTAGTAATGAATTGACCTTCCAAATAAATATAGCCTAAGACAATACATTAATACATTGTATATTAATATCCAGTGCATTGACTCCTTTCAACTGATCTACATCTTCAGAAATATATTGTTAGGAAAAATGGAAAAAAATATTACTTGAAATATTTGGTCTAAAGCAAAGAATGTTTCCAAAGTAACCGCTTTCAACAATTTAGCTTCAGTTTCAGAGGCTCTTCTGCAGCCAAGTGATCCCAAAGAGATCTCTTCATGCTCTCCATGAACTACTTCTGCTGGTTTGATAGCTCTTGGTCATGCAGCCTTGGGAAATAAAAGGTAAGGATCTTCTCTAGAATGGAAAACCTTTCATGTTAAGAAAATAGCTTAACAGCCTAGTAGGCAAGAATTAAAACAACTAAAAATAAATTCTTTTTTTCCAAAGTTTTCTTCTAAAACCTACACACAGGCATAGAAAATCATCTGAAAATATCACAAAATTTTCATTTTAGAGAGATTAAACCTGAGTTCCCAACACATCCTATTTTAGATACTTTAAACACAGCAATAGTTAAGCATCCTTTCTAGATGGGAGAGGATGCATACTACAAAAGGTTAAAGACTCTCTGACTTCCTGAGTTTTAAAGTCTAAATATTGGATTTCCTTGAATGTTAAAATGGAATCTGTCTCTTTTTTGTGCTTTCTGCTCTTGAATCTATTTTTTACTTTTTTCTTTTCCAAGAATGTTTTTATCTGGTGTTTTTCAACTTAAGCATTAAACAAACATAACAGCACTACTTAAGAAGGTATCTTCTTAAGATCCTTACAACTTAAGCATCTTTATCCTCAGTAAACAAGATATTATCATTTAAAGGAGTTCTAAGTTCACACATTAACTGTATTCATTTTCCAAGTGAATAAAGTGACATTTCTGTTTGTTACATATAAACCATTTCTTAGTGGGTATTGCAGTGGTGTGTGTTTCCAATTGAGCCTCTGATCTCTTCCCCTGCTAGCTCCAGCTCTTTTGCTGAGGTCGCTGCTGTCATGTGACAATTAAGGAGGGTTTTCAAACACAAATTCGGGTAGTCTTGTCCTAATGGCCAATACTACATCAAACTAACTCGGTCAGAATAGCTGCTCCTGCAGATTGCAGGGAGGATGAGCATCTCAGTTTGAGAACTGGCCTCTATTGTGAAGCTCCATAAAATCTTAATAAGGTTTGTTATACATACCTATCAATTTTAAAACAGTCTGCCTTTTCTTCTTTTTCTCTTTAATATAACTTTTTTTTCTGTGCCCTCTGTGTTTACATAGTTTATTCAGTGTATTTGTCCATGACCCCTCTACTTAATTCTATTTCTTTGTAATTTATTGTTTAGTTTTCATTTATTTTATTTATTTACTGTTCAGTTCATTCAGTTTTTATTCACCTTTTGTCACTGCTTGAGTCTTTGCTTTAAAAGACTACACCTGATTTGCATTAATGGTTGCAGGCTTTGTCTTGTGCTGCTTCCTCTCCCTTTCCCCATCTTGGTCCAATTACTGAGCAGCAGCAGGCAAGGATCCATTACAACTAGTTCATCATCATTTCTGCATCTGCTTGATAAGAACATAGAAAACAAAGTGAATTTTTACCATCAGATTATAATTTTTTAAGCAAAGAAGTTCTGTTCTAGATTGATGTAACAAGTTCAGAAGTGTCTATAACCCATTTTTTCCTTCTATCAATTCCTGTCTGTTAATATTCCGAGCATTTTCAGCTAACAAAAGCTAGGTGAACATATGTAAAAAATTTAGAGAATTTGTGTCATAGAATCCAGGACCATATAGAACTCCAAGTGTACACAAATCTGAATTTTCCTGTGAAGGCAAGTAACTGATTTGAGGCATCAGGGTTGTGACTGAAGAGAAGGGAGGAGAAAAGTATAAAAGGAGTTTTCACTGTTGGATCATTGAGATGCTGTCTCATATTCCAGGTCACCTTTTAAGGAAAGCTTCAAATATATTCAGAATCTCTCCTATTGTTCTTTTGGGATCTTAAAGTTTATCCTAATACTTTCAGCATATGTACCTTCTTCATTGAAGACAAAAAACTTGAGGTACAAAGAAATATTTGACTTTTCCAAGAGGTTTTCTGTATGTTTCAGAAAATGTCAGCCATATTTTCTTCCCAAGTCTTTTGTGCACAGCTTTTTGAGTCATTAAAGCTTTTTCTTCCTTACTTCAAAAGCAACCTACAGGCTTTTTAAGAACAAATGTGTTCTCCTCCTGAGGTCCTGCCACTGTTGCTCTGAAGGGTCACCCAGCACTGTGCTGTGCAGCTCAATACAAGTACAGAAGATTGGTTTCCCTCAGAGGATGAGGCTCAGGTCACACTGCAGCCCATGGGGAATCCCCAGTCCAAGTTTGATTTCAGTAGGTCTGAGCTACAAGTGCACTGCTGCCTGTTTGTATCCTCTCCTTAGACACAACACTCACACCCAGCAAAAGGAAAAAGCCACATGCATGTTTATTAAATCTTATTTCAGGTATCTCTACAAAAGACATTAAGAGAAATCACAGTATCTGTTCTGCTGACCAGGTGACAGCTTTTTTTATTGCATCACTATTTTTTTCCAGGGCTGCCACCTCTGCTGCTGGTGGAAGGGTTTGGTGCCTGGAAGCTACTGCCCACACAAAGCAGGCATTATTGATTTCAGAGGTAAACAGAGGAAGAAACAAAATTCAAGCACAGCTGTGGGTGATATCTGTGCCCCTCCTAGCCACATTTTCTTTATGGAAAAGGATTGATTTGGTCCCCTGATATTGAAATCTCCCTTGCCACCAACTTTCAGTGATGTTCATAGTGCATTTTTGTACTTTAGGGATCTTTCAGTCTTGTTTACTACAAGGTTTTTCTGTAAACCTTTTCCTGTATTTCTTCTATCCCTATTCCTAGTTTATGTGAACAACATACTACCAGCTATTGAATCACTGACATTTAACTTTTCTTCTTAAGGCTGCTGCTTGCTCCCAGAAACATGCAATATAAGCAAATAACTGACAAATCAATCTTTCCCTTGAGATTCTGGTGTAGAGGAATTTTCTCATTAAAAAAAAGCTGAAGATTTGCCTGTAAGGACTCAGACTGGCAACTTGTGTATTTAGAATATAAACATACTTCATGATTTTGAAGCCTTTTTTTTTTTGTAATTATCCTGAATTCTGGTTCCTAATGCTGAGCATCTGATTGCTTAACAGTAAACTATGGGAAAGGTCATATGGAAATTTGTTTAATTCTACCTCAAGGTTGAATCTTGAGAGGAGAGGGAGAAGTCAGGCATCTCCAAGGTACATGCTCCTCAGTTTTCAGAGTACTATTTTATTCATACTCAGGCATCTACAACCCTAGATCCTTATTCCTAAACTGTAGACATCTCATAAACCTCGAGGCTTCTGCTTACAACCTTCCTTGGCAACACACCCAACAGAGAAGAAAGCATCCCTTTTCATAAGAAAATCTCATTTCCTTGTTCAATGAGCACTTCAGTATTTTCCATTCTTGTCCTTCTGCCCAGGAGGAACACAGAAGAAGTGATGGAGCAGATTCCTGGCAAAGCCCAATTCATTTTGTCACAAAGATAACTTCACTCTTTAAAAATTCTTGTTGGAAGATGAGCATCATAATGTATGACAAATATGAATAAAGATACATTAAAAATCCTGTTTGATTGGAGAACATTCTTGTCTGTCCTGTGTTTTTCTGCTGTTTAACCTTTTGGCTTATTCCAGTTTTCAGTTCAGAAAGATATGTACCACTTTCATGTCTGATCATAAGAGTCATGTTATAGGGCTCTCACTTTATGATTACAATGCAGAAAGTGCATTGTAATTTTTTTTTTTTTTGTACAAGCCTTCAGATATACAGGCTAATACATATATTTTGCAAGAATATTAATTTCAGAGAAATTCAATCATAGAAGTGCTTATGGGAAATTATTGCAGAAGTGCATTGGTATGAACATACAGGCACTGCCTTGAAAATTATGCTTTGCTAAAGACCTCATTTACAGCCTAAAATCCTTAAGAACCTCAGCTTTTGTCAGAATAATTTTCTGTCAAAAAGCTTTCATTATTAGAATGGATAATAGATTTAAGTTTCCTATTCTTATCTTTAGTTTCTGACTCTTCTCCTAAGATTAACTTCAGCTAGGGATATTGAGAGGTCATAGCTTTCCTTACCTCCTTTTCCCATCTTCAGATACCTTACCCAGCTTCAGAAATAAATGGTTAGAAAGGACCTAACTGCATAAACCTTAGCCAGGGAACAGCTATGTTTAGGCATCCAGGAACACCTAAAATAGCAACCAAGACTGCTGGTCTGCTCACTTGTTTTCATGCTACCATTAACCATGCAAACCTTAATATTGTTGACATGAAATGAGAAAGCTTCAGTAGGGAGAGGGAGAAAGCTGTACTTCAAACTCATGATGACACACAGAGGACTTCCCTGTATGGTGGAGGTTTTTGATTTCTTGTTCAAAATTAAATACTGGCTGTGCTTAGGTCCTGGTTCTACAAGGAAGTTCACAGCTCTCAGACAAAATTCAGGGGAAGCATTGCCATTGAGCTGTTAAAGCCTTTCAGATGTTAAAATCACTCTGAGATACAGCCTAAGTAATTTCTTCCCCAACAGTTTTCCTCAGCCTTTCTTCATCTGATTTATCAACATCCTTGAATTAAATTTCAGATGAATTTTTATTTCTCTGTGTGCTGTTCAGGCATTTTTGCTCTGATGTGCTCCTGAATGGCAAACCATCTCAAACTGTTGGAGGGTGGGGGGGGTAAATAGTGCTTCATGGAGATTCCCCTGTGGAAATCTGGACTCTTGAGGTGCTTTTATTAGTGACTATAATATAATCCCTTCCCTGGGAAGTCTTCCATTGTTGTCAGCTTCAGCAGTCCCATGAGAAACAGCAGAATGGAAAGGTTCATTGGAAGATGTGGGAGGTAATGTTCCATCACCTCCATATTTCCCAATTGTTTTCCAATAAAGGATAAAGCATTACAGTGCGTCATGCTATTACATTGTCATGTTTTCACTGGTGCTATCACTGCATGGTCCATAAATTCTTGCAATGAAAAAAGGCTGCTAAACTCTCCACATAGACAGCATTAAATTCAATGTGTTGCCTCCCGTTTCATCTCAATTATCAACAGCTTAATGGCTGCAACCAATTCTGCATCTCCTTTTGCACTGCCTATCTAATAGCCTGATTTACATCAGTAGCACCAGCACAGAATTTTAGTTAATTGGCACTTCAGTAGCTAAATGGCATTTCATTGTCCTAGCAAAACAAACATGTGTTTATGAGTTTTTAACTAAAACTGTAAGAGCTCAAAATGATAATTTATCAAGCAACAAAACTGTTTTCTATTTCAATTCACCTTCCATAACATTACCCAAAACACTACTGTATTTTTTGGGGGGAGAGAATAGCTTGTAGTCACAATAGTGACAGGAAAGGTGTAGACACTGCATAGAAATTTGCCCTGCAAAACTGTTCATTAGATAATTCTGCTGTACAGTGGATGTGGAAGCTTCTCCCTGTGAGTAGGATTAATTCCTCAGAAGCTGTGCTGTTTTATCTCAAACACGTAGATGCATTGTGAAATTCACTTCTTTTTATGCTCTGCTTAAGTCCTGCTGACACCCAGAGGGACCTAGAAATAGCTTCTTAGCAGTAAGATAGTGCTTGTTTTATTGCTACAGTGCTGCCTAAGGGCTTATGCTATGATGGAGCCTTGTTTTTACTGTCACTTGGTATTGTTAATTCCAGGCATCCTAGAATGATGAGCTATGCCCTTGAAAATCATAAGATAGTCTTAAAAATAATGAGTTTAAGAACCATAATAGTAACATGCCTCAGGGATCCATTTTTTTAAAATTAGAGTGGATGAGAGTCCAATGCTATTCTCCCATAAAGAAAGCAAACCTTACATTATCAAGATAGAAGTGTGATATATTCCTCTGATTTTGGGAGATGTGTGTTTTGAAGAAGATATCAAACTAGGAGGGCCTTTTTACTAGTAGGAGATGTATCAGCCTCTCCTTATCCACAGCCTGGTGACTGGAAGACTGAGAATGCAGCACCTAAGGTGTGGTCAAAGAACACAGGCAGGGTGAGGAGTGGGCACAGGGGAGCACGTGGGCTGAATTTGGGGTTTGTGTGGATGAGGAAGTGTCCAGAACTCTGGGACTGCCAGAGGCAGAGCAGACTGCAGGCACTTAAGCCTGGCCTGCTGTGTGTACACTCCAGCATGTCAGATGCAGCTCTCACTTTGTGCAACATCTGCCTGCTGCCTGCCCCGGACAGCAGCCTTGGAAGTGTGTCATAAAACTCCATCTCAGCCTCGGGGAATGGAGCTAGTCAGCCAGGGTGCCTCCCTTCCCATTTCTGGGATTACAAAGAAAAGAAGAGAAGCATGCAGGGAACAGAGGGCAGTCCATATGAGAGAAAGATGCAAATGTGAAAACCCTCTAAGAAACAGTGGATGTGTTTTATAAAGAATTGTGATGAGCTGTAAGAGTTAATGAAAAGGTATGTGTAAAGATGGAGAAGTGAATATGAAGCAATTACAAAGAAAAAAAGTAGAAAAAAGATATTAGAAACCTGATTAGAATTCAGCACAGATTTAAATGTTCTGTAAGGGGTAGTTGCATATACTCTATGAAACATCCTCAAGGCGTAGTTCAGCATTAAATGACTGATAACTGTAATAATGACCATTATTTCAGTTTTCCATGTCAGCATTCAGAACTGAAAAAAACCTCCTGCTTAGAGCTACAGAGTACTTTAATGAACTTGGAAAAGACAAAGTCAAGAATCTCATTTTAACTTTGGGGAGAGACAGTTTAATATCCTTCACTTTTCAGAAATGATAGAATTTCTCTGAGGTGATGAAAATTTTTCAGGCTGGTGACAACTTCAATGAAAGTCAAAGAAAGCAGATAAAAATTTTCATGAAAGAACAACTAAAAGCCCCATGCTCATGAAAGATTTTGGTGCAAAACCAAAATAACACCCTGGATTCTCTCTGAATCTCAAGGGAACACTTAACCAGCCTTCCACAAACTCTACTGAAAAATGCATTGTAAAAATCCAGTACAACTCTTTAAAATCTGTGCACATCACTGATAGGTCAAGGAATAATGATCATGAAATTTTGATCCAGAGATTTTTCGATTCACAATAATATTTGTCTGATTTGTTTTCTTCTGCATTTATGTCTTTGCTTTGCTTACAGTAGAAAATCTTAAAATTGAAAGGAAATACCTCAAAATTTCCATCGTGCAAATGAATATAATGTGAATGAGTGTTGCACCTGTAGATTGGGAGAGCAACAACTTTGAGTGATTTATAGAACATCCAGGATTGCATCCATTTATCCACCCATGTGGGCCCTGGTTTGATGCTGGGAAGGTCCAGGTGGTTTGGCCATTCTTCCACCAACACTGCACTTCACCAGCAGGAGCACGACTGCAGTGCCAGGGTTTTTGAACCTACCTGCAGGGGGTGGGCTCAGTGAAGGTGCTTTCCAAGATTTTAAGATGGTTCCCAATGCTGATACTGTTTCCACTAAAATATATTCAAATGCTGCTGTGTCATGGTATCCCTTTGTGCATCATGAGCTTCCCCTCATGTACTAGCAGGCTAATAACCACATTAAAGTTTTTATCAGTTCCTTTCTGTCATGCAAAATCAGGGAGCATTTACCTTCTGGGTGCACTCTTTAGCAGCCCACCTCTCTCTGAAGCTCTGCAGTGTCCCATGTTGATGTCTCATGCTGCTATTTGCTGCTGACAAGGCTGCAGATCCCATGATGAAGTGTTTCCTTAGCTGAACTGCTGTGAGGCTTGGCTGTATTCTCAGGACTGTGGTAGTCACCATCTTCCCAGCTAACCCTCAAGAACAAAATTTTATTCAGAAGCAAAGGAGTAAAAAAGCAAATGGAATCTGGAGACAGCTGGTAAATGGAGGCTGCTTTCCCAGGAATAAATTATACCATAATTCAATAAAGACAAACATGGGGAAGAACCCCCTAAACAATAGTACTGACATTAAAATTAAAATTAAAAAGAGGACACTAAAGCTCCAGAGAGATATATACAAATTCACTGATATCCACTTTATGGCTTCTATGAGTGTAAATCAGTAATATCTACATAGGTATCACTGGAGTCAGTCTCTGGACCTGGAGTGAGAGTAGAAATTTTCTCAATAAAATTTCAAGTACTTCTGCAGATATTAAATTTATTTCCTCCAAGTTACCTGTGGGTAGGAATCCATGGGAGTCTCAAAGGTTTGATTAGAAAGCCAGTAACTATGTTAACTGAATTTATCCACAGGTGTGTCTCAGACAAAAGCTGTAGTTTCAATTTTCTGTGACTTGTCTGAATAATAGGAATGTAACAATTAAACTCTATAGGAGGAAGAGAAGTGGAGAATTGAAACTGTGTATCTCTCTTAATTATAGCTTAAATTTATTTATGTATTTATTTAAGGAATTAATTGATATGACCTTCAGTTGAATACAACAGGAGTTGTCTTAAATCTTAGTGGGCAAATGGAAGGGATTTTGATTAAATTTTTCTCAGAACATAATTTCATTCTGTTTTAAAAGCTCCACATATCTGCTCAGTTTTCTCTGAAGTTTCTATTTAGAAAAATATTAAGTCACAGAAATTAACACTTCACAGAGATGCTGCCACCACCAGCAAGCAACCATCTGGCTGCATTGAAATCACTGCAATTAATGATGGAGATGTGATTAATTCATGCCTCTTGTCCATCCTGACTCATGGATGGCCTTCAGTGCTTATATCACTAGAAATGTTTGCATGGATAGATACAATTTAAAATGCTTGGCACACTGCTTTGCCTAAAAATTGGAGCTCAGAGCAAGGTGGGAAAATAGTCTGTAAATAGTTCCTTAGAGAATAAGCCAACCTTCAGCTGGCTGAGGACAATTAATTTTTTATATTTTCTTTTCCACGAACATTTTTGTGTGTAAGGTTTTGTTCACATATCTACACAAAAGGAAACTCAGAGGCATACAAAGAGATGTGATAGCATGACAAGGCTTAGCCCCTCAGAAGAGGCTGCCTCTGCTCTCTTGGGTTTTCAGTGGGAAGTGAGAAAGGGTTCTATCCCTTTTTCTGCACAAATAAGATGAAAGTGGGGTAGAATTTTTTACAGTGGGATTTTTGCTCTTCACCAGGAATAAAGAATTCTGGAGAACTTTTGCTTCCAGTCAGCCTCTGTCACAAAACAGTCTGAGCCCTTCTGCTGTGGGAGTGCTGAGGGTGAAGAGCAGCAGCCACCAATCACTGCAGCAGTTCTCTGCTGCCAACATTGCACCAGCAGTGGCTCTGGGATGTTACTGTGAGGCAGACAGAAACACACAGCAACACACACAGCAGGTGTTCAGGCAGAGAAGAAAAGAACTCTCCAGTTTATTGTTGACCTCGTATCTCTCAGTTTCTGGACAGTGAGCAGAGATTGGACAGAGAAGTTCCCACCTCTCCATCTCCACTGATCACTGGAGAAGTCCATCAGGTGATATCTTTTCACAAAGGAATGCAAGCATGATCCTTATTTATCTTACAATTCATGAGAACTGACTCCATTATACCAAAATAAATCAGAAGGCTGATTTTCAGGGACAACACTGGGACTCCCACCCATGAGAAGATTGAGCAACCAGAGAGCCAGGGAGTGCCCAGCAAGGCTTGCAGTTTTCTGCCCCAAATCAATAAAGCTCCAAAGTGGGAAAAGTTTTACCCCATTCACAAAATCTATTGATGTCCCCCTTTCTGTGTTTGGTCTACTTCAGAATGAAGGTGAAAAGGCACTACCAGTTTCAGCTAGAAACATTCCAATTCTCCACCTGTGTGTTGAACATTTGTTGTGGCAGGTCCTCTCTTTTGGCTGTACTGCTCTGGAGCTCCCAAATTAACTCTGCTATAACTGAGGCCCTGCCAGTAGGACAGAAGGAACAGGAATACTGCAAGGTGATTAATTGAAGCCAGATTCAGATCAGTAGTTACTGATGGAGAGACTTTTATTATGCAAATTCAGTCCCTATTAGCACAAGTTATATTCATTGATTGGAATATAATTTCTAGGAATACAATTCCCATTATTGTCTATTCATAAAATATACTTACAACAGAAAATTATGATGTCCAGGTATTATTGTGTAAAATTATGATGTCCAGGTGTAAAACTTTCCTTTTTAAGTAAGAGTCATGAAGAAAGATGTGAAATTCACATCAGAAAAAAACATGAACTCTATGCATTGAGTTAATATGATAAAATGTGCAAAAATATTCTGAAAAATGTGCACTTTTAGGCTACAGATGTGTGAGTTCTACTTGCAATGCCTCCAGTGACAAACCAGCTATGTGACACCTCTCAGTGGCAGAGGCCACTGGTGTTATTTTGAGTGAAAGACCAGCCCTGAGCAATAGAAGTAATTTCAGTTGCTGTGCAGTTTTACAGATTTTATACATGCTCCTGTGCTTCAGCATTCCATGTGTCACATGCAGCTGGACAACAGATAGCTGCTCCAAGAGCTGAAGTTCTCATATTTAGATTTCATGCATGTCCTGAAGAATCATGTGGTTCCACACAAAAATCCATGATCCTGGCC
Source organism: Sitta europaea (assembly GCA_013400255.1). Taxonomy (NCBI): domain Eukaryota; kingdom Metazoa; phylum Chordata; class Aves; order Passeriformes; family Sittidae; genus Sitta; species Sitta europaea. The sequence continues at coordinate 326,447 of VXBS01007386.1, forward strand.
TGATCCCACTGCAGTCTCCACTCTGCCCTCCCCTCTTCATTGTGTGTGACCCCAAAGTGTGACAGAGAAAGAGATCACTGCTTTGTGCTGTAAAAATGTAAAGTGTGAAGTGAGACCTTACAGGATCAGCCCTGGTCTCAGTGAATCCAGGTGGGATTGCCTTGGACCCTCCCCGTGCTTCATTTCACAGAGACTGGCAACCAGTGGCACTTGTTCTGGAAGCTGGGACAGGTAGGAAGAGTTGGGTTTGAAGAGAGCATCCTCTAATGATGTGAGAGGAATGCACAGGAGCTGGGATTTCCTGTGAGGTTTCAAGTTTTTAGTTACACAGTGAAGAGTGTGTGTTATTTATAAAATCAGGATACATTTTTTTTCGGCTGAAACATATTATACATTGCAGATTTACATTAGAAAGCAATGAAGACATTAGAGATGAGCTTGTTTTAAAGCACTGCCTTGGGCTGAAATTGAATGGAAGGATGAATACAAAAGAGCACTTAACACTTGTTTAAGTGAGAGTGAAGTTTCTCTTGTCTGTCATCACTTGCCTGTTGGAAAAGCTGGGTTCTGAGTTTCTGAAACTTTGAAACTCTGAAACTGTTTTCAGAAAAAACTTCTGTCATTTGGCAAGAAGGACTTCAATTTCTACTTGCTATTAAGTTCACATTGTAATCAAATTTTGGATATTTCATACAATTCACAGGTTCATCAATAGAGAGTTTGGAGTTGGTGGATGAATTTATAAAGTTCATATCAGTAACATTACCATGGGAGTTCTCTCTGTAACAGCTTCTATGACAGACAGACAACGACTTTTTAAAAATTCTTTCTTGTTTCACTTATTGTCTAAATTTTGTAGTATACCAACAGTGCCTAAACCTGGATACTTGTCAGCTAAAAATCACAGAACATTCCATACAAATTGCAAAATCCCTGAACAAAAGTTGCTTTAGCTTCCATTTAATCCCTTCTATAAAACAGAATATAAATTTGTACCACATGCTAATTCTCCATACTAGATTAGATAGGGGAGAATATAATGTATTCAAATCAGATGTCATGTCTATTTGACCAAACCTGCAAAAGAAATGTTGGGAGTAAATTTTATTAGAAGATAAAATGCACGGAGATATTGTGATGTTCTAGCAAGTCAGCTAGCACAAACCTTGGCTTCCTATCACACCTGGAAAAGAACACCTCCAACAAATACAACACCTACCAGCACTGAAAGCTCTAGATATTTCCTGGCTTAGAGCCCTGACTGGTATAATAATCTATGGCACCTGAACATTCCTGATGGCAGCACTGTGATCAGGAAGCTAATTAGCTGGGAAAGGGGAATATTAACTCATCAATTACTGATTGCTATCCCATTATGTAAGGAAGCAATCATGCAAGGGAAATGTACAAGCCTGGAGGATTGAAAAGGCCCAAAGCAATTTTGTGATCATAAATTGCTCCAAACACAGGACAAAAAGAACAAATAAGAGGTCAAGTCCTAGCACTGAGGGGCATCCTGCACTCATGAATAACCAACATATTTGAAGTCAGTGCCTACTAGTGGGAGAGGAACCGTGTGTTAGTAAATCAGCGACCTCCTGTAATGGGGAAAGCTGTAACAAAAGTGAGTGTGTAAACTGGGGACTCTAAGGTCAGCAGCAGCAGCTTTCTCTCCCCAGTATTCAAGAATAGCAAACAGAGAAAGTGTTTCTGGGAAGTTCTCTGGCTGGTGTAAAATTAAAAATGAAATATTTCTTTCTGTTATTTGGTTTTGGTTTTTTTTGGTTTTTTTAATTTTTATTTTTCACCTATGCAGAGAAAATCCTTGAAAATACATTCCTCCTTATGGAGGTACTTTGTGTTATATCAGCTGCAAATCTAGCCTACTGATATCAATGGCAATGTGGCATGTTGTTCTACTGTGGGGTACTAGTATGGATTTATGCCTTGTGAGAAATGTATCTAGAGTTAGTTCTTTATTTCAGAGATACATTCTCTTTCAACTGCATATTATTTATATATATTTTAGAAGTGAACAAATTGCATCTATAGTATTTTTGGTACTTTGAAATCTTAGAAGAATATGTAATGATATAACTTTCCATAGGCCAACAACTGTAGATTTTTATCTCTCAATGATATTCAACTCAACCTGCTGAAAACATTCTGCAAGACTTACCTAAAGCTTTTATCTATCAAAATCACATACTGAAATCAACAGATTTGACAAGCTAAATAGATTAGGAGTTGAAAAAGTTCTGTTTACCATGCTTAGTGTTTGCAAAACAGTTTGTACTTACCCTCAGGTTGATACACTGCTCTGGACTTGTACACAGAGATCTGTATTCTTACTTTCTCTGATTTTGTAAATTGCCATTAATATTTACTCTGATTCAGATTTTGCTGGTTTTGCTGATGATGGCACTTCCTTATTTGAACACACAATAATAATACTCATGTGGAAAACAATTGAGTGAGAGTGAGACATATTGATAATGTATGAAGAATACTTGCAATTTTAGAAAAGGCATGGAAGATATATTCTTCATGATTAAACAATATTAGTTTATATGAAGTTACATATAAAATTACTCTTCAGAAAACTGGGAGAAGGCAATGTTCTTTCAAGAGCATGTAACTGATTTCAGAATAGCATTGTGTGTTATCATAGAAACCAAGTACTTCAATCATTTTATGAAACTGCTAAACAAAACTGTTTGGTTGAACGATAAACCCTAAAATACCAGAGTTGGTCAAAGATCTATCCCAAAACAAGTTGTTTGCTGTGGGTTGAGGCCTCTTAATCTGTCACAAACTTTAAATCTAGAGCACAGCACATGAAGTCCCACCTGTGCACTTCTGTAGGCTGAACTCCTGGCACTGCAGGAAGAGCCCCAAAAAGGCATTCTGCCTTAGGCTAAGAGCTCTTGGCTGATAAACCCCTCTGCTGAGCCTAAAACCATAATGCACTGGATGAGATTTAAGGTGTTTAGACCGGAAAAATAGCATTTTGTACCACATAAATACCCTGAAAAACATGAGGACCACTTTTGATATCTTTCCATGGTGAAAATTAACCATTTATAGCTACTTCTCCTTCCCCATCTTTTATTCATGCTCCTAGGAAGGTCTTTTCTTATGCCCTGTGGTAAGGTATCTGCCAACAAACAGTGGGATAAACTGTTCTGGAAAGCAGAGCAGCTGGAACTGAATGGTGCAGTGAGACTGACACATGCTTTTGGGTTTTTCAGCTGAGAATCTGCACCAGTAACCTATAATAAATCAGAAGCAAAAAACCCCAGTGCTTCAGCAATAACATCACACACAGCAGAGGAAAAATAGAGATGTGAAAGTCCATCAACACTGCAGAGGGATTCAGCATTAGGTGGTAAAACAACACAAGGGAGTTACAGGCAGGGGTTTCCAGGAAAAAAATATTGTCATCATTAATAAAATGAGGAAAACTGCACTTTATTTTTAAAAATACTTTCCTTGCACTTTAGAGAAAGTAATTTCTGTATTGTGGCCTGTCTACAGTTAGCAGGACTTGAGAAATTACTTGAAAAGATAGTTTGAATGTGTTAAATGCCATAAACAAAGTAATTAATAGAACCCATTCACAACTGCAACTTTTCTTGAATGTTTTTGGGACTAGGACAGGGAGGGAAATGCAAGAGCAGTCTCTTTCTGGCAGGTCTTCTATCTCTTGGTGCACTCAGTCCTGCTTGCATTGTATGGCCATGCAGACATTAATGTGCTGTCGAAAAGATGCTTGGGGGAAGCTGGCCTGTTGCCTTTGGAAAAATTCACTGTCCTTTGCAAACTGCTGTTGGCTCAGCCAGCCCTCTGAAAGGGAATCCAGGAACTGGCTGCAGCCTGAGCTAGCTGTCACATAAGGCTACAGATGGCTTGTGGGCTGAGACACAGAGTGCTGTTTCATTGTTAAGTGCTTAATTGATTTGCAGTGTAATTTTAGAATGATAGTTTGAACCAGTCACTTGAAATATTTTCATTTTTCCTTAAGCAAGGCAAATTTTGTCAGCATTTAGATTTTTTTCTTTTAAAGGTCACTGATGAGTGGTTGACCTGTAAGTGGAAAAATGCATATCTTCAGGTCACTAGCCTTCAGATGAGGCCATCTGCTTCAAATTGTTGGGGGAAAAAAAGGGCAGAGTCTCTTGCTGGATATTAATAAATTGATTGAGACATGCTCAGGAAAGTTTATTTTGCTACAGGGAAAAAAAATTATTTATGTTCTCATCTGGAGATCATCTTCTACCTTAAGCCAGAAAGGCTTCAGAAGCAGGCTGGATAAAGATACTGGAGAATAGATTTCATGGGAAATCCTTCATTGGATGGACTGGATGACCTAAATAATCTTCTGTATCTCTAATTTTGAAGTATCTATGATTTTCTCATTAAAATCTCATTCTAGCTAGCACTGCTACAGATGCAAAACTTATTCTTATGTGTGTCTAATCTTCCCTTTAGAGCTGGAAAAGGTCTCTGCTTTGATCTTGTAAAATAGTTTAAATGAAATGATGGGTGAATATGTTTGCCTGTAATTTACCAATCTATCAGATGCTTTTGTGGCCCTTTTTGCAACTGTACTCGAGTGTCCCATAATAACTCTGGGAGACCAGAATGTTCTTACTTTCAATTCATTTGTGAGGATGAAAGGTCACACAGGACTTTTATGACACTGCAAAATCTCAGGCTTGGACTTTTGAGCTCCTTGACCACTGATCCATCACACTCTTTGCAGGTCCAGAAAGAACTACACACATTTGCTGGACTAAGAAAGGAAATTTGCTTTGTTTATAGTTACAAATGTCCTGCAGAAAACTAAGTATAAACATTTTTCAATGTGTTTCTGTTCATGACTTTATTAGATGATCATATTGGGGTGCGGGGAAGTAAATGCAGCGTACCTAATTAAGTTATCCATTGTGTTTGCAGAGATGAATATACAACTAATGAAAATTAATGTCATTTTTCAGCAGTAAATCCTCTTCTGGTGCATGTTGTTCTTAGTTGGCAATGGTAAACAAACATGGTGCTTTAAATTAGAGTTCTGACACAGCATTAAACCACTTTAAGGACAAGAAAAATGATGCCAGAAGTTTCTTAAATAGAAAATCTGTCTTCTGTTCTAAAAGGTTGTGAATGAACGGAAGAGATTGCATGATGAGAGTGTCCACACACTAGGAAAATAAGCTGAGGAAAAGGGCAGAGAATTTGGAAAAAGAAAAGTAGCAGATACATGAGAGAGCCCTGCAAAGCCTGAGGATAAGTAGGCTAACTAAAGAAACAGGAGGAAAGACATGAAGACCATTGGAAAACAGGGTGGCTTACCAGTTACAGTAGTTAAAATAAATTGTAATTTTGTAGCTGCAGCCCCTGAAGGTGGACTTGAGGGAAGAAGTGGTCTGGGGCTAGAAGGGTTAGACAGCAATATCTCAGCTATCAGTGTGTACACAAAAATTCCCAAATGGTTGGAAACTGGTCCATGGAAGGCTACTCCCTGACATAACCCCTGAGTATTCACACTGAAAGAGAATTAACAAGAGCTCTTGTTTCATGAGCAGGCAGTTTTTGAATGTTGCTCTTGCTGTCTCTCCTACAGAGAGCTGATCCTAATGCAAACCTTAGACCTCAGATGAAACAGGACTGAGAATCCCTCCTAGGTTTTGCCAGTCTTTTCAACCATGTTCTTAGTGTTGCCCAGGGATTTCCCTTTTCTGAACCCCTTGTTTTTACTTGAACCTGGAATAAAATCAGGGTTTTACGTCTGACTGTGTTTAAGTGTCTGGACAATGTACAGTTGGGAGAAATGTCTGAGTCCAAGACTCAATATCACCTTCCTGTTGCTCTTGAACTCTACCTTGTCTCTTCAGGTGTCTCTCAGCATCCCAGTTCCTTGTCTGAGAGTGAGGTGTACAAATGTTTAATATGTTACCTGGAGGTAATGGTGCTAGGAGGAGAACTGAAAACCACAGCCAAGTTTTCTCTTACCAGAGGTCCTGCTTCTCTTCTCAGAAGCATAGTCCTAAACTAAACTAGTGTTTAAGAAAGGGCAATCTCCCCTAAATCCATCTAAGCATTGCACTGCAGAGAATTGTGAGAGACCAGAACTCTACTAATGGAGAAACTGTCTCCTCTAGCTTTCATTTCTGCTGGGTGTTAACCCTAATCTAGACCTCACACCTGGGAAGCCATTAAATGGTGGAGATGTTTGCCAGGAGTCCTGAGCTGTGTCTCAGTTCATAGGAGGGTTTAAAGTAGCAGTGGAGGAACTGGCATGGAAAAAGCCTGGAGCTATAGTGAGAGTTCAATCTGTCACAGCAGGCTGAGACTGCTGCTAGGTTATTTAGCCAGGGTAAAAAAAGTAGCCCAGAGGCTTTGAAAGGTTCATGATAAAGTTTTATCCTTTTTGGTTATTTAAACTCTATTGCTGGCTTTCTCATTCTCCAAATTCTAACTCTTATTGGAGCCCAGCTGCTGCTGAGCCTATGTGCATTCCCAGATTACTGCTAGTGGGATAATTCTAGTGACCTGCCCTTATTTAGTTTCAAAAAACCTTTTGAGTCCTCTGTTCCTCTGGCTTGTCTGGCCTTCCCCTAAAACAAACTCTAACCCTAGGTTCTGCCTGTATATCCATACTCTACATTGCTGGAAGGGGAATTCCAGCTGCATTCTCCAGTTTATTCTAGAAGAGCTTTTGTCTGCAGCATGAAAGCCTTTCCAGCTTTCTCAATGCTCTTAATTCTAATCTCTCTTAGAAGCAGCAATATTTGTCCTTGCAAGGTAGAAATTCAGCACCTGCAGTAGCCTTTCAAAACATTCTGGAAGATACTTAATGTTAGGGAATATTTGTACTTTAACAGTGTCAAAATGCTTGCCCTGCTAGCTCTAGTACAGTCTGCACAGGTAAAAGCACTCTCTAGACCAAATAGCTTAATTCAAGTAGACAAGAAGAACAGATGATGTGATTGATTTTATCTGTCAACACTCTGACAGGAGAAGAAATGACTGCAGATGTCCCCTGTTCACCACCTATCACAGGATGAAGAGCAAAGGCATGTATAAGGGCCAGCTGTATCCATTCCTTCCTCACACTCATCCTTCTCCACATAGACATTTCTCCCAGTTGTATGTTTGTGTTGGGAATCAGTCTCTCCAGCATCAAGCAGATTTTGGCAGTAATGGAAATAAACCCCAGAGATTTAAATGCACCCAGAAAAAGACAGACACTGTGCAGGAACAAGGAACAGCAGAATCATCTGGGCATGAATTACAACCTCTCTTGGCAGCAACGCTAGGGGAGGGGAGCATCAATCAAAACGAGATGAGCCATGCCCGTTGGATCTGGAATTCCTGACATGACTGACTGGTGCCAGACACAGCTAGGCAGGCAGCCATTCTCCAGCAATGCAGCCCTATTAAATAAAGCCTATATCTGTAGGCTAATGGCTTGAAATTGCTCAGAGATTCAGTAAAAGCTCTGAGGAGAAAGGGAAAATAATAGTAATTTAGATAAATGATAGGAGTCTCCCCAGAACAAAGGCACTTTAATACAAATGTGTTGCCATCAATGGTGGTGTGTGTACTCTGCTGTAATTAGACATTTTCTACTGAGGCAACACAAAGCCAGCTGTTTGGTCCATTGTGTAAGCCTCCATTTGCTAAGTCTCAGTTGCACATGCGAGGCATCAGGCCCAAAAGATGAGTTTCATATTGGAAATATGAAAACATTCAAAAATCCACACAAGGAAATTGCAGGGGGGCAGACTGGCAATCATACAATGAACTGATTATAGAGTGCTAATAATAAAAGCATCATTGTTAGAGTACTGCCAGATGGACCAGGTACAGCTACTCATGAGACACCTGTTTTACTGGGGTGTAAAGCAGCTCCAATCAGACAGCACACAGCTGCAGGATGGATGGATCCAGGCAGTCACTGTGGGAGAACACACATACTATGTGGATTAATTACCAGACAAGTGTGGGGGGAACCAAGTCTGCTTTACCAAGGGCAAAAAAATATCATAACTAGCATATTTTCTACTGTGCTGGGTTACTTCCACTGGCTCATGCTGAGCTCCTGTAAAAAGTAAAATCTGCAGAGCTTTGGATGTTTGCTGCATGGATTATATAATACACTTTGACCTGGGTTATAGTCTGGTGAAACCTGTCAAAGCTAATCTTATTTTTACCATATGAGGGTACAACTCTGCATAATTGTGAGTGTTATAGAACAGCACTGATATGAGCAAGGTCCATCTAAATGCAAAAGCCTTAAATACATTCCAGAATAATTAGTTATACAGGTAGATTGTATCTGCTACTGGCTGTGTACAGATATTCTGTAAAGAGCATTGCTGAACTCTTGTATACAGCAGAGCAACTCCAGGGGAAAACACCTACTGAGTTCTTGGGTTTCTCATGTTCATCCTCTGAATCCACTGATCTAATATCAATCTTTGTATAAAAGGAAATACAGAGGATGCAGTGGAGGAAAGTCATGCCAAGGTGAAAGTACTTTCAGCAAATTCTCTTCTCAAAATATATGCACAGCTTTAAAGTCATTTCCTCTCAGATGCACTGAAAGATGTGCGTACTTATTTCATTGATTTATACTGTTTCAGCCTTCCCATCCTCAGAAGAGAAAATCCTGATTATCTCTGGTATGACAAATAAAAATCAGGTTTCCCTGTATCTCTTTCTTTTGTTTGTTTTGTTTTCTTTGGGTTTGAATAATAAAGACAATATGGAATTATTATTATTATCAAGTATAATGAAATAATACCATGAATGTCATTCCCTCAAAAGTCTTTTGGGAGGAAGAGGGAACTAAAGCAGAATAGTAATTTGTGCTCTTTGCCATGTGGTTAACACACAGGTTCTTTGAAAGGATCATACAATAGCACTAATGGACTCTGTTGTCAGTTTGCACAGTATGGGTGAATGTCATGCATGCAAATCAGGAAAATCATGGGACGCTTTTCTGAATTTCATTTTTTTTTGCACTCTATCCATGTTGCTTCTAATCATTATTAATTTTCCTGAAGAAAATAATGAGGAATAAAGGTTGCTGTTTAAAAACCCATTCTACTTTACAGATAACCCTTCCCTTTTTTTCTCATGGACACCACTTCATCTCAGCTCAGCATGACCAAGTACCAAACAAGTAATGCAGAACAAGCCCATGAGGACCTTGGAGCTTGTGTGCTTAGACCACATATTCTACATTTCCAAACTTGCTGAGAACTATGCTAGAATTGGCTTCAACTTGTTCCTCTAAAGTAAAAATTATCTCTTAAATGGTATCTTGGTAAAATTCACAACTGTAAGATAGAACCTGTGTTTTTTAAGAAATTGGAAAGTGTCAACTGTGAGATAACAACCAGAAATTAAAGAAGGACCTTCTTTAATTCTTAATTTAATCTAATTTAATTCTCTTTTTAAAAGAGAACTGTACTAACATACAAACAACAGGTTGGAGTGAATTTTGGACTTCAGCTATTGAGCTTGTGTGAAAGTCTTATGGCTGATTTGGAAAAGAATTTGAAATTGAAGTAGAATTGAACAAACTGAGCTGGGTAGCTATTTAAAAAAAATGCTTTGAAAGTGTACAAGGTTAAAATGACCCAGGAACTGGCAGTCAAACAGTATTCAGGTGAATTGTGATTACTTAGAATCAGGACTTATATTGATGTTTTCAGCACATTTGCTCCTCTCATCTGGCTATCTGTTGAGAGGCCATTGATCTCTGAAGGAGATCAAACAAGATCATGCAGTTCTGACTTATGTAAGTGGAAGATCAACTGCCATGCTTTTTGAAAGTGAGGATGAAAAAAAACCCCAAAACACCAAATCTCTGTATTTCACGTCCTGAAATGTTTTATGTTTCTACTGTGAGAAAGAATAGAAAAAGCAAAGAAACTGAAATGAGGGAATTTTTAACAAAGCAGAACAATATCCATTGTTGTAGACAATGGTTTGGTTGGCATATAAACTTACCTTACTATTAGCTGCAATTTATTTTTCCTTCTGTTTCAGGCATCTCATAAGCCTGCAAGTAAATTCTTAGGATGGATCTCTGATTCTACCATGTTGTAATATTGCTTTATTGAGTGTGAAAAAACAACAAAAAAGATCTCTGTGTTATGCAAAACCAAGAAATAAAACAATAGATCACATATGCATATCTCATAGCTAGCAGCTTTACTGGTTATGTATCATGATTTTGTAATGATCTCACAGCAGTAGACATTCTTATTATAATATTATTCTAAACCCTCTGCAACTGGCAAAGTATTAAAACCCTTTCCTCAAGTGAGAAGAAAGAGGATGGGGAGAGTTATATCCTAATAGAACCATATGCTAAAATCTAATGACTTTTGGCATATAGTTGTAACCCTGTGGTCTCCAGATGCCCACATTTCTGTCATTTCCTCTGTGCATGCAGCTATTCATACATTTTCTCTTAACATTTATGATTTCAATGAGTACTTGGGTATCCACTTGACTACCTTATCTTCTGGGTCTGACTTTGTGGATATTTTTTTAGCATGTTGAAGCAGCTATCAGCAGGAACAAATGTCTTCCTGCCTCTTACATAGGAATCCAGCTGTTGTATCACTTACAGTTTGTGAGACGTGGGTTCATAAAGTCCTTCAGTCGATGTTATGATAAGTATTTTAATTCACAGCCTCCAGAGGTGTTGCAGAAGGCTTGTGTGGTGTGGGGTGTATCCTGAGTCTCCATTCTTCCACACAGCTCTTCCTCTTTGTGTAAAGCAGGGTCTGGGTTTGGAAACTTTGTTTGAGATGGGACCCCATGTCACTGTGACACACAGAGGGAACTCAGTAACACACACAGCAGGAGTTCAGGCAGAGAAGAAGAGAAGGACTCCCTGCTTTATTGTTGGCTTTGTATCTCTTAGTTTCTGGACAGTGAGCAGAGATTGGACAGAGAAGTTCCCACCTCTCCATCTCCACTGGTCACTGGAGAAGTCCATCAGGTGATATCTTTTCACAAAGGAATGCAACATGATCCTTGTTTGTCTTACAATTCATGAGAACTGACTGCATCATACCAAAACAAATCAGAAGGCTGATTTTCAGGGCCAACAACCCCACACAGTGCCATTTACAGACTGGAGAAGTGGGCCCATGAGAGCCCCATGAGCTGCAAGTTCCAGAGCAAGTTCCTGTCCCGGGATTAGGGCAATCCCAGACGTGAGTTCAGGCTGGGAGAAGAACTCGTGGGGAGCAGTTCTGTGGAGAAGGGTTTGGGTGGACAAAAAGCTGGAACTGAGCCAGCAGGAGGCACTTGGAGCCCCAAGGGCCAACCACATGCTGGGCTACATTCAAAGGGAGGTGGCCAGCAAGGGGAAAGAGGAGATTTTCCCCTCTGCTCCATCCTCATGTGAGACCAGCAGGAGTGTTGGACCAGGGCTGGGGTGCTCAGTGCCAGAGGGGCTGAGCCTGCTGGAATGGACCCACGGAGATAAGGAGAGCACTGCAGCACCTCTCCTGTGAGGACAAACTGAGTTGGTGTTTCTCAGCCCAGAAAAGAGAAAACTTCAGGGAATTCCCATTGAGGCCTTCTAGGGCCTAAAGGGAACTCATAAAGAAGAGACACAGAGAGTTTTTACAAGGACAAATAACAACTGGACAAGAGGGAACTACTTTAAACCAAAAGAGGAGAGATTTAGGTTAGAAGTTAGGAAGAAATTCTTTACTGTGAAGGTGGTAGGACCCTGGTGCAGGCTGCCCAGGGAAGCTGTGGATGCTCCATCTCTGGAAGTGCTCAAGGCCAGGTTGGAGGGGCCCTGAGCAACCTGATCTGAGCCCATGGCATAACACTTGGAACTAGATGATATTTCAAGTCTCTTCCAACCCAATCCATTCTATAATTTGGTGATTTTATGATATCATGCTGAATATTAACATCCTTAATCCTCCCTCCTTGTGACACTAGCTCCAAGTGCCCATCTGGTGCATTGAAATGGATGTAGAGATTTTTTTTACAGTGGACAAAATTTATCTCAATGATGAAGTTGGAAAATGGTTTGAAGTAAGCTGTTCTCCCTAAACATGGCCTGATAATCTCTGTGATCAGCAAGGAGAGTGGGAAAGAAAAATGACACCTTTCCTTTGCAGGAACCTTGACACAGTATAAACCAACCACCAAAGAAGTCAAGCTTAAAATTTTTTTTTCACACTGGGTTTTAAGATTTTCTTTCAGAAAAGATGTATTCTTTATCATTATGTGTCTAAAAAGACACATGACTGAAGACTAAATTCTGGTATCCTGGCAAAATCATTAATTTGACATAACATCTCCATAACCACCTAATTCTGACCAGCAGTTTCAGTTACAAAGTCCATGTTTGTGTTTACCCTAAACGGGTATGTAGTGCTCCAAAACTGACTGCATTTTTGAGGAAAAATCAATGTGGCTTCACACATAACTAGAATCTGCAATTAAGCACTTTCAGGGCTTAGTCTAAGGTGCATGTAAGAGGGAGAAAGCAAGGGACCTGTGTGACCAAAATAAACTGTCCCCACTCATTCTTTGTCTTTTTTGTAGCAGATCACAAGGGTGAGGACAGACAAGAGTTTGGAATTCTGGTCAGTCTCAACACAGACATGAGAGAAGCACCTTGCTGACCTTCTCCCATTGCACCTGGAGCCTGGTACATCTCTGATGGCTCAGGATCTAACCCTTGCTTTGTAAATCTGCTCCAGCCTGCAAAAATTTATGAAACTGGGAAAAAAAAAAAAAAAAAAGCTGATATCTTTACATGTTATTTACTACATATTAGTAGTATAAGGAAAAAGCATCAGTGAGCTCAGCTTTTCTGCTTGTTAGTTCCTCCACTGTCAGCTTGTGTCAAGGATCTCAAGTGACTGAATCTTCCAGCAGGGAGCTTTGGGCTGCATTTGCCACTGACTACTGGTATAATTGCCTTCCAGCCCTGGACACAGAGAAAGGGGCTTAGCACAAGGACCCAAGGGCTTAAAAAGCCGAAATAATGATGAGAGCCATGCTGCTGCAGAAACCAGGAACTCCCAGATGTCATTAAGAGCACTAGATTTCAGTTTGACTCTGATTCCCACACACAGGCTTCCTCAAAGGTGATGCAGTTGTCTTTATCTGGATAAAGAATCTTTTCACCTTGTGACAGAAATGACATCCACCTCAATGTGTCTTATTAAGGACACAGCTTCCAGCCTGAGAAGACATGCCTTTGCGAGGGGAAGTTGTCGTGCTGCTGTGTGCAGTGCCTAGAAATCAGAATTACTGAGGATTTATTGTAGCTGAAAGGGACAAAAACTTGCATGCTCCCTCATTACTTCTTGTCACCAAGCCAGCCTGAGGTTGAAGACTGAAGGAACAGAAATTTCACTTAGGAACCTAGAGCTGTTAATGAAATTTGCCATGTGATTCTTGTACAAGACAAGCACTTGAGGCATGAAAAATCAAAAAAAAAGTTAGAAAAATTGTGAGTGCTTGGGCAATGGTTTGGTCTTGAGAGGAGTCATGATAACACCACTACTGGCACCAAAGCACATCCTGAGAGTGCCTCCTCCAGCACTGGGACTGGTTGAGGCAGGCACAGCCAGCAGCTGCAGCAGCAAGAGCTGTCAGCCAGTCTGCCTCTCTCCCCGTCTGGGCTGGACCCAGTGGCTGGAAAAAGTGGCCAAGAACACACTTGCAGATGCTCAGCTGGGCCCCAGGATGCTCAGCTGCCGTGGGACCAATGTGGGATCATGTAAACAACACCCCAGAGGTGCCACAAGTGAGCCTGTCCCAGTGCTGCTGCCAGCAGCAGCTGCAGCACTGAATGGGGCCCCTAGAAGCTGAAAGAGAGGTGGGATTGACAGAATATCTCCAGGGAATGGAAAGTGTGGTTGCTGCCCTGAGTGTTTTTATAAGTTGACACCAGAAATCTAAAAAAAAAATTAAGACTGGATCAGGAAATTTGGGGGTTCTATCAAAGCAATAACATTTTATTGTAGTAGAGCAATGTGGTTAGTTTGAGTTGTCAGTGTTTTTAATCTTGCACTTCATGTCTTCAGGGATTGGGGAAGGGTGCACACAACAGTGTTGGTCAACAATGATGACTAGATTTTTTTTTTTCACATGCTTAAATGTTGTGATTATCAGAAAATTTGTGGTTCTGGTCGCTGGGGAAAAGCATGAAATTTTAGTGTTTGAAGGAAAATTGTAGTGAATTTTTTTGATCTGGAGAAACTCAGTGGGGAAGAAGACAAAGTTTGGATGTTGAATAGATATCCAGAGCTGATAAGAGCTAAAGGACAGTGTGATGGTCTTTGGACAGCTGAAGAAAACCACTGTGGAGAAAAACAGAGATGTCCTACATCTGTCAGAATTTAAGGGACAAATGGTCAGCCTGAGAAACATTAAAAAAACAGAGGAAAAATTATTGTGATAGAAAAATAATGAAGAAATGCTGCTCTGGAGTGCCAGGCTTCCAGTACAGGAAGAACCTACTAGAATATGGAGAGATCCTGGGGCTTGTTTTGTCACTAAAATGTGCAATATGGCGATTTGCATTACTGTACACAAGTTTTTTCCCGGTGATTACCTGTGTCAGCTGATCCTGCCAACATTGCACTTGTGTGTCTCCAGCAGCTCTAAACCCCTAAAGGATGCTAGAAAGACATATGGTGAAGAATTTTAGGCACTGGGGATATACACCTCACTACCTGATCCTTTCTTTTTTTGGAATAAAATTATGATTACATGTTGGCTGATCTAAGCAAGTGCCTTTCCCAGGTGGATTTTGGCCCAAGGTTTGCAGGAGTTTGAAAGAAACAAGAAATAAAGGTCATTCTACTCTTGCTTTTTTCCCTTGGTAGCAGATCACTGAGATCCTTCACCTGCACTGATTCCAGATATAGAAACAGTAGAGACATAATTGTAGCAAGAAAATGCCTGATTTGTGTTGCAAAGGACTGTAAATTTTTACTGCAAATTTTACAGCAAATCAGTGAAAAGTCTCTGATTGTTTTCTCCCTTCAGCTGCTAATGAAGGGTTTGGAAGAGGGTACAGGGCTAAGAGATTGGGTGAAATTTTCAAACTAGTGATTTTTTGGAAAATGTGACAGATGTTTTTGAGGAATTTAGTAATGCACAAGTCTCACTGAGAGGAAGACTGACAGACTGTTTTTCGCATATAACAATTTTAGTCTTCCTTGCCTTTTTACTTGAAATTTGCATATAAAGTTCTGTGTAGGATTTAGATAAAATTCTTGAGACATCTTTTTTAGCAAACTATACATTAGCCATATAAAAGTCCATTTCTCTTCACTTTTGAGCTCTCCCCTGCATTTACCAGCTATAATCATGTGGTGTGTAAGTATCATCAGTTTGGTTTTTTTTAAAAAATAAACTGAATTAAAATGGTTCAAAATTAGCATCTACTGAGATTAGCAGAACAGTCCAAACTGAATTCTTACTATTTCCTATGAGTGTCCTGGAGTCCCTTATTTTTTAATAACAAGTAAAAATTTACTAGTTTTCAAGTAGTCTGTGATGCTAATTTTATCATGAAGGTAAGAACAATTCAGCATAGATAGAGCAGTAATGCAAGAGTTTTAAACAGAACTGACTGTGAAACCTCCAGTTTGCTGATGTAAATATTGGATGAAAATTGTTCACAGTGTTGTTCAAAATTCCACAGGAGAGCTTCAGTTTGTCCACAAGGCTTCTTTGTTGATGGGGAAAGCAGTGAAGCAGGTCCCTGCCTGCTTGTCTGCCAGGTGTGAAGTTTCTTGGTTTTCCGTAATTCCTTAGGACTGGGTCAGGTCAATCTCCTTTTCCTACAAGTGGGCTGTGAGGGAAGAGACAGAAAAAGAACTGGAGAGTGAAAGAAATGAGGAATGAAGGCACTGGAAGGGAAGACCAAAAAACATTCTACTTTTATTCCTTGAGTGAGGGGAAAAACCTCTTCTTTCTGTCTCATTTTGTGAAATATCAGTCCATGAAAAATGTGTACTCATTTGATTTGAGGTTTTCTGGGTTTTGTGGTTGTTTTATTTTGTTTTTTGTTTCTTTTTTTTTTTAATTGGCTTTTCTTACTGGATTTTTTTTTCCTTTCCATTCCAATTCCTGAGGCTTCAGCTTGAATTATAGATTACCTAGGTCTAATGATTGATAATGAGATTACCTTGGTCTAATGAGTGACAGTGATGGGATGTGAGAGAGGTGAATGCTGTTCCTTTGGGTGATTTCTGTTCAAGAAGTCTGATGCCATTAAATGTGTAAATAATGTGTCAGCAGTGTGCAAATCTTTCTGTAGGTGCTCTTTGTACCAGACTGGGGTCTGAGAGAGCATAAATAACACTAGAAATTATAACTGATAGGGAAGCCTAAAAAAAAAAAGGTTATTTAATTTGCTTTTATAAAAGAATTTTCAAAACCTGGGGAAAATATAGACCCATTTTCCAAGCCATTAACCAGAAGAGACATGTGAGTGGAAACTGGGAGCTCTAAGACAACGTGCCAAACTTGCTCATAGCAGAAAGTATTCAGAGACCTGTGGCTGTGTGTCCTTCTCATGCCCAGATTGATTCACCTGGCAGTTTGTCACATGCCAGCACACTGCAGGCTCACCTGAATGGAAATGGGAGTGTGCTTGCCCTTGTGAATTTTCCTGAGGATCTACAGTTCTTATGTTAAAGAGAGCTGAGCTTTGTGAGGATCCAAGGGGAATAGTCTTTGAAATGTTGTGATCATCATGTGTTTGTGTTGGAAGGGACCTTTACAGATCATCCAGTCCAGCCCTCTTTGCCTTGTGCAGGTACATTTTTCATTAAGCCTTGTTGCTCAAGGCCTCGTTCAGCTTGATCCTGAACACTTCCTTTAATGTATAAATGACTTTTATTGTTATGACAGTAACTGGGATTCCTATGTCAAGTAGTTCTCAAACCTGATACTGGAAAACCAGCAAGCTCAGAGGTTGCATACTCTGTTTAGGACTGAAAATAATTCTGTATGAATTATAATGCTTTCTGAAAGGTGAGTTTTCCCCATAGGAAAAAATACTTTTAAAGTTGTTACATTGACTTTCTGTAAAGTAATTATGAAGGCAAATGATACAGATGCAAAACACACCTGTCCAGGAGAAAAGAGAAATTGTTGTGAAGCTAAATGGGTAAGAGGAACATTTGAGTCCAGACTCGATGCCTTGGGTCTCTGTACATTCTTCAAAGCAAGTTCAAAATTTGCATAGGTGGTGAGGAGGAAAATAAAGTAAAAGGAACAACCTGTGATTGTATCACACAATTGGTATTCAGGAGATTTGGGTTCTTTTTACAAGCTAGTGAAAAATATGCAATTTAAGTATAGGCAAATAATTTCCCCTGATACTTATGTCAAGATTAAGACTTTAGAGAGCTGCTGAGAGTCTTAGGAAATTGCTTTTTATAAAGAATATCAATGCCACAAATGGGAGTCCCACGTACATATCATATAAAGATATGATAATTGGAATTAAAGCAGGGAGCTGGAACTGGATATTTTTTTTTTTTTGCACTTATAATCAGATTTAGCCAAGGAATAGATAGAAGGAATATTAAGCATTAAGAAAAAGTGCTGAGCATTAAGTCACAGTACATTCTTATGAATTCTCCCTAGATTCCAGTACTGAGATTAACAATTGCTGAGAAGGAACTGAAAGCTTGCTTTAGAATATAATTATTTACTACTTTATTGGTAACAGGTCAACTAGTTCCTACAATCACTTTTCCTTATAAAGTACCTTGGGGCTCCTGCTGACCCAGGAGATCTCTTAAATACCCATCAGTGCAGTGAAATCTTATCAGTGAAGGAATGAGTAAGTCAGCAGTGCCCCTGTTTCTAATGTAGAAGACAAAATAATCCTGCAGATTTCTTCCTGGATAGATTATCCATTCTGACAAAACATGTCCTCTCTGAGCCTTTGCTCTTTCTGGTAACTGAGAAGAGCAATTAATCTTGCAGGTACTCTTGCTGAAACCTAAAAGTTGTATTTTATATCCCCTGAATTTCAAACACGTCATTAAACTAAGGTTTGTTCATCTAAAATCCCAAATGACTTTAAAGTTTAAACTGACAATGCCTTCTCTGCTCTGCTTGTTGTGCCTTTCCTTGGGTTGACAGTTGTTAGCTAAAATGATTCTTTCATCCTGTTATCCACCCTTTGAATTTAGGCTTGTGGTTTAATCTAAACTTCTAGTGATATTTTAGGCAATTTTGTAAAATCTCTTGGCTTTAATTTCTTTGCTGAGAGTGAAGCTGAGCAAATGTTTTCTAGTTTTCTAGTGTGCTTGCTTTTTTACTTTTTCCTCAAGGGAAAAAGCAATAAGAGTGGGAGGAAAAAAGTTTAATCAAATATGTTTCTGTTGAAAATCTTGACCCTTTGGTATATAGTCAGAAATATCAATTTCAGGAAAAACCTAAAGGCATTTGGCTAAACACTGCAATTTTTAATTATAAACTTTGGGATTAAAATTGAAAGAATGTTGATATCCATAATATTTATCAAATACTATACATTTTCCATTATTTTTTGAAGTAATCTAGTGTTTGAAATGCAGATGTCATGGTGCTGCAATTTTCTGTCTTAACAAAACAGAGATCTTTGGATGTAGAATTCATTAGTTGTGTTGCACAGGTGGGGACTCTGACATATCAAAGAATATTGAGCCTGAAGAGAAAAAACCCAAGACTTTTCTCCATTCCAACTCTAATTTTCCCATCCTTTGAAAACTCTGCTTTCAGCATTTATGATTACCCAGCAATGACTGAACATATTTCCTTCTTCCCACACGTTTTATGGCTTTTCTTAGACTGCAGAAGCTCTTGATCCCTGGCCTCTGTTTCTGGTGGCCAAGTAAAGAAAATCTACCAGCACTCTGCAGCTGGGTGTCAGAGGGAGCAGCAGGAGTGGTTTAGTGCTGGGGTGCCCAGCCTGCAGCAGCAGACAGGAGCTCTGCCTCGTGCATTTGGTTCCTTTCCTGGTGCATCCCCTGACAGCCCCTGTGCATGCAGTCTTGAGTTGTGTGTGTGAGAGGGAAGTAGAAGATAAACATGAGTGCCTTTAAGAAATCTCATTCAGTATTTCAGAACTGACTTGGGAAACAGGCCCATTGGTCTGATCCTGTGCTTTTTTAAGCTTAGAAATATCAAAATGATAGAAGACACTCCATTATCTTCATACTCTGGCAGTTTCCTATCTATTATATCTTCTTTGACATTAGTTTAAGATAGATGGCCAGCACAGGAAATCTTCATGGGCCAATTTTATACATCATCTATTTTAAATGATGGAAGCTGTTAATTTCTTCCCTATATGCCTATATAGTGGACATGAATAAAATTTTTGTATATATGTATATGTGTACTTAAACTAAGAGTGATAAAAAGGCAAAGCGTTTTGTTAAATAATTTTTACATAGCATACTTTTTATTTCTAGGCCTCCTGTGATCTTGTTGCTTTTCCTTGAAATATTCCGATTTCTTTCCCAGAATGTGAGCATGATAGCACTAAATCAACATCTTTTTAATTCCAGGTCTTCTCAGAGGGGACAGGGTAGGTCCAGGATCCTCCCCCATGTGCTTGTTTGTCTCTCTTCATGTTCCTAACACATCCTCAGCACACTCTGAATGGAGTGAACACATACTGCACCTCCTTGTCCCACTCACCATGTTACACATATGTTCATTTTCACCTCTGTCTTAAACTCATTTCTCTGTTAACAAAATCTAACTTGATGCTGGAATTGGTTCTTGCACTGTTTTTAACTAGGAGAATGGCCATTCTAGTAAGCTCTAGTGGGTCTGAAAATTTTGAGAAATACTGCTCTAAAAATTATATTTCTGATACATTTTGACATTTTATCACAGATAGAGTCATTCAGAGTATCTGAGGATAGTAAACTAATTATCCCCTCCCTTTTCTTGCTAACATAAAAAGATTAAATTAATCACATTCAGTTACAGCTGGCATTAAGTTTCCAGACATGTTCTTTTTTAAGGAGGGAGAGAGAGAGAGATCAGTAACTTTGATTAATTTTTTTTTTCTGTGTGTCAAAATCTTCTTTTGAAAATTAAAAGTGCTAAAATAACAATTTTGCCTGTTTTCTCTTAATTTTCTTCTCTCCATATTCTTCATTAGAAAACTGAATCATATTATAGTCTGGTTTTTATAACCTACTGTAAAATTAATAATTCTGTGTACTTTCTGTGTGAAAAAAACCAAATTTTTTCCATTTTTAAAGCATGACATTCTTTGTCATGCTGTGCAGTGAAAGGAGACTTTGACTTGATAACAGATCTGTCTTATAAAGTAAAGGCAAATCAAAGATATATAAAGTACTAGTATCTGTGATCAGAGGATGATGTCTCTGGAAACCTTTGGGCTAACTAACACTAACTCAGAGGAAGTTGTGTCAGACCATTAAGTGGCCCCAGACACAGACACAGACACTGGAGGAAATGGGACAACTTTCTGTCAGAAAGATGAACAGCTTCCTGGAAGAGTTTGAGAGTGAATTTTCCTTTTGTTTGCTTGCTTGCACTGGTTTTAGACAGAATTGCATTCTACAGCTTTGTGGCTGCACCTGAAGATAGATTGCCTTGTGCAGAGAATTTGACTCTAAGATCTGATATGCACTCTTAGTGATTTTTTCTTCTGTTGAGAACCCTTGTCCTACTCCACTCTTTCATACATTAAGTTTTGATAGTGTTTAGTAAACATCATCAATGCTTGTTTGGGGTATGTGCAGCTTATTCACAGTGGGATGATGCTGAACAGAATTTTTCAGAGGCAAATGACATAGGAATGATCAAGGAACGACTCTTCCATCTGGATCCAAATGTTATTATATACAACAACTCATGAGGGGAAAGACCTTAAACTTCAGATTCTTGTAAAATTCAACTCAGAGTCCTTTTCTAATGAGACAAGACATGATTGAAATTCAAGAACAGTGCTTACTTACTGGTAAATCTCACTCCAAAATGTCATGCCAACAGTTTGTGTCCTCATGCTGCAGTTTTAATTTAGTATCTGTTCTCATGGCAAACTGTTAATTCAGATTACTCTTCCCCATTGCTTACAGCACCTTCTATTCCTTCACTGCTCTTGTAACCCCTCAACATGAGATCTTCTCAAATTGCAGAATTCTTGATACCCATCCAGGAAATCATTCCCACAGCCAGTAAATATTTGTACCTGGAGAGCATTTGGTGTTTTGCTGGCATGGATGTGCTGTGTGCACTTTGCAGCAAGCGATGTCTGACTCACAGAGAGCCTGAGAGGGGAGCAGGGGGTGCCCCTCGGGAGCCCTTCAGTGGAATGGAGCCAGTGTGCAGTGGCAGGGCAGCAGAGCCTCTCTCCCTGAGCCCCTGGTGCCTGCTGACAGAGTGAGTGATGCCTTCTCCAGCCATCCCTCATGACTCACAGAGAGAAATGCTGGCAGAGGCACAGCTGAGCCATCCATCACAGCTCCAAAAACATGACCTTGGCTGCTGAGTAAAAGATGTGCTTAGATGTGGGTTTGTGACTGCTAATGCTCCCTTGGAGACTGCAGATTATAGCTCTGCAACTAACTAATTTACAGTATAATTGTTTATTATCTGTTCAACACCCCAGTGTTTCCAGTCCCTGAAATTTTATGATGACAGCTCTAATATTTGGAGTATACTTTAAAACTATGGGCATAAAATGTTGGAGAAAAATACTAGTTAAAATGGATGCCAGAAGAGAACCCCTAGCCATCATGGAAATTAAATCTATCCCAGGAATGTCAGGAAGGTTTAGAACTCAGAAGCAAACAAACTTATTTATAAGTCATCATCATAACCAGATTTTTGGTACAGCTTGCTAAATAGGTTGATTGTGGTGGAGTGCTCCATACTATGGAAAACAGAGAAACTAGGAGAGTCCAATCACAAAGATTTTACAGTCTTGTAAATGCTCAAGAACAAATTAAAAATCTGGGAATTAAAAGTCAGTTGTTTGTCTCTATGGTAAAGCAGTTTATTGTGTAATGTGTCTTGTACTGATTAACTTTTATTCAGTGGGAAGTAAAAAAACCACCAGAGGCTTTTTGGGTGCCAGTGTGAGCACAGTGATTAACTTTGAAGGACTGCCTCAGGTGACTCAAAATGGCAGCTCCCACCCAACTGAAGATTTGTCTCCCTGTTTAGAGGCATTGCAAAAATTACAGAAAAGTAACGTGTCCTTTTGGTCTCCTTTCCATTTCACAGTTATATCCTGTGAAAGGCCCAGGATATGATGGGAATAAGCAACTGAAGTCCAGAAATTTCTCAAATTCCTTTGATGTGGGTATTCAGTTGCAGTTATCTTCTGAGATGCCTTTTTTCTTCAGGTGTTAGCACAGCTGGAAGTACTTTCAGACCCTCTTTTTTTGTAAGAATTTTACAGCTAGAGACACAGAATTTAGAGACAAAAGGAAAATTAAAGGGAAGAGTTCGTGGAACATTAGCAAGATTCACTCCATGGAGTTTCATAGGTAATGTTTGCTTTATTGACACTCTCTCAGGTACCTGCACAGTCCCTTGTAAATCCTACAAATATTACCTAAGTTACCCTGTGTCTTTTCTGGACAGCTTCAAAGGTATTCTTAATGGAAGCCATATTATATCAGCACTTCCACTTATACAGTACAGCAGTGACTGTGTAATCACTGCCTTTCTGCCCTTCAACAGGTAGTCTGACCAAAAGTTTGAATTCTGCAGTCCTAAGGTCAAAGGACCTCAAAAATACCTCCTACCCCACAGCGTGAGATACAGGAATTTTTTTAAATTTTTTTTTAAATTTAAACATCTTTTTGGTACCCTGCAGTTCTCATGCAGAATCTCAGCTGCTGATGAAAGTGCTGTTAAAAATAATTTTAGTCCATCACAGGCTGCCTAGCCTAAGAAGGAGAGCTTGAGTCTAGGGGCTAGGGGACAGTTCAGGGAACTGATTAAAGGGGATGAACTCTTGGCAAGCAGAGGCAGACATCCCCAGGGTGGGAAGGCAAAGGAAACATCTCTTTTCCCTGAGGTGTCTATACAGACTGACAAAGCATGGGGCAGGGTCTTCACCCCTCCTTGGGAATAGCTGTGGGTCTCTGTCCTGCTTGCAATAAAGTTGCAAGAGAAAAGATGCGAATAACAGAACTAGCATGGAAATGGACAGCAGGTCCTTAAGAGTCAATTTACACATTCCATGGGGAAAAAAAAAAGTGTAAAGGCAGATTAGACATGTCATAATTAAGAGAATTTCAAAGCAAAAAACACAAATCAGAACACCACTAACTGACTATTCAAATAAAATATATTTTTTATGCAAAATAAAGCTTATGAGCAACATGGTTAAAGGGACATTCAGGCTTCATGATTTTGCAGGACTTATTTCATTTATTGGGCTTTTATTTAGTGACTACTAATACTAGATCTTTTGTTTTATCTTGGCAGAAACTTCCTTTATTCCCTCTGGCTTGATTTCA
Source organism: Sitta europaea (assembly GCA_013400255.1). Lineage (NCBI taxonomy): Eukaryota > Metazoa > Chordata > Aves > Passeriformes > Sittidae > Sitta > Sitta europaea. The sequence goes on from VXBS01007386.1 coordinate 349,990, forward strand.
GAAGGTTCTTGTGAAATCACTGTTTGATTGTTTGCCTCTCGAAAGTGGCAGCCTTGATCCTGTGAAAGAAATGCACACTTTTCTAATGTGAGCAGGTCTGGTATTTCTGCAGAGAAGAGCATGGTGGTGGGTCATGGAGCAGCTCCCCTGGCCTTTGGTAGATTGTGGGCAATATATCTGTATGTTTAAGCACTAGTTTTCTCTCCTTTCCCTGTAGCATATCCAGATATTGATAGAACCATAGAGCAGCCTGGATAGGAAGGGACCCTAAAGATGATCCCTTTGCAGCCCCCTGCCACAGGAAAGGACACTTTCCACCAGACCAGGGTGCTGAGAGCCCCATCCAGGCTCTCCTTGGGCTCTAATGGGACATCCACAACTTCTCTGGGCAGCCAGTGTCAGTGTCTCACCTCCCTGACAGAAAAGAATTTCTTCCCAATGTCTAAAATAAACCTACAGTTCAGTTTGGACATGTGCTGTTGTCATTCTCTGAAGGCTTGGGGGTTTCTCTTTCACACATCACTGTGAAGTGCTGTACAAACCCAGGAGCAGCAGTACTGGCTGTGTGCTTCTCATTAGATCACACATCCACGAGTAAAGTTTAGGAATCCAATTGGTAACAATTTTTAAACATCTTGGCCAATTTAACAGTGGGCTTTACCTTTAGAAAGTGGATTAAAAATCCTTCAACAGTGTAGTCACCCAATGTAATTTTTAAACATCATTTTGTCTGCACAATGAACAAGTATGCTGGATTCATACTGGAATGATGTCAGAAAGCCTGATTATTACATTGATTTAATTTTTTCCATTCCATTTAGTATGAACAATAAAATATTACTTTTAGTTTTGTTTATAGCAAAATTTTTTTCTTGGTTGTTATAAATTCTCCAAATGCAGCAATGTTATTTTCCAGGGAAGAAGAATGTCAGTCTTTAAAAATTAAATCGCTTCCACAGAAATTTTGCAACACATTTCCTGGTAGCTTTTCTATTGATATTAGAAGTTGTAATTGCTCTTTCAGTTTTTAGGCACTTGGCATCATTGCATTAAAATTATTTGACTACACTGACAAGTCAGAAAGAGCACAGAATGACATGTTCATGAACTTGAGACTTTTTTTTTTTTTTTACAGCAACCCTTTTGTGATATGGAGCCTCCTAGGGACTCTATTCTCATTTTTTAGGCAATTTTAATACTTTCACTTCCTTAGAATAAAAGTCTCTTAAAATTCTGTGTATTTCATATATGCATCTGTACTTACATATCTTCATTACATAAATTTATTTAAATTATTTCATGGGCTTGTCAATATTTGACAGCACCTATGAGTTGAGTAAGTTGGGTGTGATTAACTCTTCTGTCTGGAGTTGAATTGTTTTTATCAGTCTTGACAGAGAAGAAAAAAAAACTCTGCATCATTTTAGGGTCCAGTTTTCCCTCGATGAACATTGCCTTCTGCTGCCTTCTGGGGGTCTTTCCCCTTCTGAGGCATTTTGTGAGAGTGTCAGATAAAGACAGACATCATTTCTGAGTCGGTGAGAGTCATCTAAAGCCACAGATCTTAGGAGTTTGTGTGATATCAATTTCCAGGTCAGTGGCATCCATCACCCCTCCCTCTGCTGTGCTGTTGTTAGGACAGCTCTCCCCCAGTTCTGCCAGGAGGGCAGGAGGGCAGCAAGGCAGCCCCTGTGTTATTTCATGTACAGACTCCCTGCAGTCTGTTTTTTCACTGGGGAGCTTGACATTTATTTTAATAGCAGTAAAGTTTTCTTAAGTGAAACTGCTGTTTGATGTTGAAGGAAATAAACCTTTTTAGCAAGGTAAAATGCTATTCTGAAAACAATTTTCATCCACCCAAATGCTTTTCTTCTCTGTTCATGACACACTTATCACCAGAGGGGTGTTCAACAGGGTTAGCTCTAAAGATCCTTTAGAAATCCTATTTACCAGCTTCTTTTTGTCATCTAACACCAGCTTTCTGAAAAGCAACATAATAATCCCTAAGGACTAGAATTTGCCACCAGCAAAAAATAACATCTCACCATTTCAATTTTCAATACAGCATTTGACTGCAAATTTGGTAAAGCAAATAACACCCTTTACACTTCTAATGGAATAAATGTTCACACCTTTTTCAACAGAATGGTATTTTCCTGGCCTTTATGATTTTATACTGGTCTATTCTATGATGAAAAATACTTTAAGTGATTATCTTTATGGTAAAACCTCATTCCCTTCTGATTTTTATATTGAAAGAGGTTCTCAGGTTGATGCTAACATCTGTAATAAGTCTAAAAGTGTGATGGGAAATGAAGAAATTAAGCTCTGGAAAGGAGACAAGCTTTCTTGAAAGAGAAAAAGCTCTGATTGTGCAGTACAAGATTGTGCAGTACCAACCACCTCTTCTACCACAAGACTGTGAACACCTGCTGTTTGTTTTTCATATTTATTTATTAACTCTGATTTGTCCTCCTTAGTTTTGTACTGACTAGCTGTATGAACCTTGCCTTTTCTGTCAAATTAAGAAAAAGCTGTATATTTAACAAAGATACATGTAGGGAACATGAAGGAGATTAGGGATTTTCTTGGATTTCTCTTTTAACAAGGAAGTATTTGCAGACCAGTGTATCTTTGCTATAGATGATGATCAAAAGACAGTAAGATCAAATTCCCTCTAATGAAAGCCTGCTACTTCAGTAGACAATTTATTCAAAATTAATCAGGTATAATAATAGAATATCCATTATATGCCATCATAGTAATTCTATTTAGGTGTTTAGCTTAGGACTAACTTGCCTGCAATGAGGGACATAGTCTTGATTTGGCTGCTTCTGTAATCAGTATAAAGAATCCTGCTTTAAATTTTTAATTTTTTAAAGAAACACTCCATGGCCCTGGGCTCCCCATGGTGCCCCCAAGCTGCCCTGCCCCTTCCTTGCCATCCTGAGCATCCCCCACTACCCCCTCAGCTCCAGGATGCCACTGGCCCACAGGGTGCCCTTAGCCATCTGAAATAAAGAAGTTATGCTCTGGGGTGACAGAAAAAAAGAGTAACACTGAAAGAAAGGGAAGATAACCCCATAGAAATGTACTGCTCTATGAAGAGGGTTTCCAAAACATAATGGTTTAGAAAGGTCTTTATGTGCCTGACCCTTTCAAAAAATTCACAAAATAGTGCCTTTGTTTTGCTGTCATTTTGAAATGTTTTGTTCCCTGTGTAACATTAATTTTCTTTCAAAATATCCGTTCTTTTAACCAGTGATATAACCAGTGGTTAATTAGAACAAGAATTCATTCACAGACATTTCACTAGCTTACTCACTAGCTTACTAGTTGAACTGTGTATTATTTTTTTACAAAAATGGAGGGGAATCATCTGCAAATATTTGTATCCGATATATGAATATTAGTGAAAAATACATTTAGTGCTTCATCAAGCCACTGTAATCATGCTGCTAAAATGTGATTTTTTTTCCCCAGTAGTTTTACAAAAGGGTCACTTTGCAAAATGTTAGAAAAGCCTCACAAAGTGATCATGGAGGGCCTTACAGTGAGTATGTAGGAGATAGTCACAAAACCTGTATTCATCCTATGTTGCACAATTTATTTTTAGATGCTTCTTCTGGTGAGGTGGTAGATAATGCCAAAAGGAACCCAGGTCTGAGGATGAATCTCTCTGCTGGGTGCTCTGACTGCAGTGTCCCAAATCCATCTCTGTGTCACATGGTCCTGCTCAGATTTTCTGTTCAGAGAAAAGAAATATTTCCTTGGCCAGCTACAAGCCCTATCAGCTAACATCTGGCAAACCACTGAGTGTCTTTGGTGGGTGAAATTCCCCCTTGTGTAACAAGCCAGGATGAAATCTGAGTGCAGGTCAAGATCTACCTACATGAGATAATTGCAGTTTATATAAGTACTGGCTAGCAGGCATGATAATGAACTTCAATACCTATATTAAATCCTATAACTGCAATAAACACCTCCATAAAATTGTTTGTCCAATGGCTTCAGACTGCCAAATCAATAAGGCAGCAGGAAAATGCTGAGTTAATTAACCTGATAAATAGCTTGGCAACCTCTATTTCTAATGACCACTTCTAATTTAATAAACTGTAATCACAGAAAGACAGTGTGATAAAGCATGAAAGGAGAACATTGTAGATCCACTTATCTGGTAATTTTAGCCAATATTAAAATCTGCAAATAATCAAGCTACAGTGTTTCAATCTAGGTAGCAATGTTTGTTATTCAGAATCACAACTACAGGCACTGTTTCTGTTCCTTGGAGATGAAACAAAGATCCCTGAATACTTCCTGGTCTGAAGGTTTGTGTACTGTGTGTGAAACACCTGTAGGATCAGACAGCTTCTGCTTGCTTGCATCTATAAAGCAAAGCTGGACATCCATACCAGATTTTAAAAACTACACCAAGAAAAACATATCTGACTTTTTTTCTTTAAATGTTCTGGAGTTAGGAACCTGAAAACTTGAGCAATCTTCAGTTCAACTGGTGAAAGAAGAGTTCATGTTCACAAAGATTAATAAGCAGTGTATCCTCTCTGTGTGAGATGTTTAAGTTAAGGAACACAGGATTGCTTCCCCATGTTAGGTGCTGGTCCTCCAAACACCTGGCTCCTTGCTCAGTTGAGATCAAGCGCTCATAATTTGCTTTCATGTGTTCTTTTCCACAAAAAGAAAATTGTTGATGTGTTTTAGGGCAGTGCTGTGATCAAGTAGACCACTGGCTGATGCTCTAGTGTCCTGACAGGGTGCACACAACTGAATTTAAATATAGCCACAGGTAACCTCAAAAATGCCCATTTCCAATGCACCTCTCCTATCTGGACCCTAGCTTCATCATCCTGAGAGTGAAAGTACCACAGAAGTGGCAGAGTTTTTTTCTTTTTCCCTGTTTCCTCCTTAGTAGAACCGTTTACAATGAAAAAACAGCAATATTGGTGCTAGAATAAGACATTTTGAACATAACTGATGTTATAAACAGAGTAGTGGTGAAAGTACACTCTATCAATGACCCAAATTAGTAGTACTTTCATGTCAGGTAGTAAGGAAGGAGAATTCATAAGAATATGAATGGGTCATGGTAAATTTAAGGAACAAAGTTAAAAAAATCCTGCAACTGTCCATAAAACTTCAAGATAAGAAGCTGTCAGTCTCTTTAGGAGGGTTTGTCCAAAGCTTTCTGTTTAAAACCAACTTAATTAATGTATAAAAATTTTAGGAAACTTCTCCTTATTGAAAGAGCCTTTCTGTTGTCCCTGTGTGACTGGAAAGGTCTATGAGTAACACTGAGACTGTGAAATCTCTGGTGTAAATGAAGTGGCACACTGTTAAACATGACTATTAAATTATTTTCTTGGGAGTTGTTTTAGATTCATGTGGAATAGATTAAAAGTCTGTTTCAAATCCCACAGGATTTCCCATGGAGTATAATTATACATGAAACAGAATAAGAAATGCAGTCCAACAATTACTTTAATTAGATGGTAGTTACTGAAGCTGTCAGTGTGCCTAGTCCTACAAAGAACTTAGAAGGAAAAGTTAGGTAATGGAATTGTTGATAAATGTTTGCACTTCAGAGGAATTAATTATCTGTGTAAATAAATAATGGGCTAGAAAACTGCAATCAGCTGATGGGATCCTGCCCTTCATCGTCACTGATGGCACAATACCTGTCTCAAAGACAATTTGCTGCCTTAATAAAGTAGCCCTCAAGGGCCTGCAGTGCTCCCTTTGAGCAACACAGCTTTCTGCACTTTTATGGGGCCTGAAACTTGTAATAAGTCTGAGTTCTAGTAACATTGTGAGCTTGGCATCAGTGACACTTAAGAGCTCTCTTTTTTTTTTTGTCTGCCAGCTATTCTTCAACAAAATGAGTGACTACTTCTGAATGCAGTAGAAGAAGATATTAATTTTCTCTGACCAGTCAACATTAGTTCTGCTGTAGACACACTGCAGAGCCTCTGCCATTGCTCTGAAGCATCTGCCAGAAGAGAAGGTCAGGTGGAAGGGGAGAATTTAGTTCTGGACTGGAAGATTTTATGTTCCTACATAAACCTACATGTATTGTTACAGTGGTACACAAAGAAGCTCATAAAACAGGAGGTCAGAGTTGTGTAGCTGGGGGCTTTAAGAAACACTGTAGCTCTTCACTGTGGGTTTTGCCTTCAGGTCAAGTTCTAAACTCATTTTAGGTCAAAAAAGTGTTGAAATTATCTGCTGATACAGTTTAATCTGTTTTGTGTATGTGATCCCCTGGTGCCTTTGTGGCACTTTAATGGACAGTCCTGGCTGAGAGGAATGGCCAAAGCTAACCGAACCATAAAGGTTAATCCTCATTATTCCCACATGAGGAGAATCAAAAGATTGTTCTTTCATCACCAGAAATGAAGCACACTGAAGGCAGAGGACAGGAACAGTACTACTATCCCTGCTCCTATAGACCTGCACATAAACTGTATTGTGGCATTCTTTCTCCCTTGTGCTAGCTGAGGTGCAGCAATGGAGACAGGAATGGAAAGCAACTGTGCTTTTGATGGGGAGAAAGTATTGATCTGTCCTAGGAAGGGCAGATAACGACATTTGAGTATGCTCACTTCACTTTCTAGGTTGTTATATATTATCATCTTGCCACACTCCTAAAAACACCCCAATGTCAAGCTTCATATCTATCTATCTATCTATCTATCTATCTATCTATCTATCTATCTATCTATCTATCTATCTATCTATCTATCTATCTATCTATCTATCTATCTATCTATCTATCTATCTATCTATCTATCTATCTATCTATCTATCTATCTATCTATCTATCTATCTATCTATCTATCTATCTATCTATCTATCTATCTATCTATCTATCTATCTATCTATCTATCTATCTATCTATCTATCTATCTATCTATCTATCTATCTATCTATCTATCTATCTATCTATCTATCTATCTATCTATCTATCTATCTATCTATCTATCTATCTATCTATCTATCTATCTATCTATCTATCTATCTATCTATCTATCTATCTATCTATCTATCTATCTATCTATCTATCTATCTATCTATCTATCTATCTATCTATCTATCTATCTATCTATCTATCTATCTATCTATCTATCTATCTATCTATCTATCTATCTATCTATCTATCTATCTATCTATCTATCTATCTATCTATCTATCTATCTATCTATCTATCTATCTATCTATCTATCTATCTATCTATCTATCTATCTATCTATCTATCTATCTATCTATCTATCTATCTATCTATCTATCTATTTCCAGGTGTAGATACAGGTATTCAAGCTTTAGGTTTGCATGCTGCAGGTCCAGCTGTTTGACTGTTGCTCAGTTGAAGCCCAACAAACAGTGCACTATAAGCTTCAGGAGGGAATTGTCAGGAGACTATGCTTAGGCATGTCAACATTTCAGAGGATTTTAGCTTTGAAATCCAAGTTGTTAGTGTTGAATTTGTACAAAAACAGAGGAGGGAAGGGTACCATAAGAGCAAGTGTTCCTTGGAGAATACATTTGATTCTCAAGTCGTAAGCCTTGTAGAGAGATATGTAGTTGAGGAATTGTTCTTGACAGAGACAATAAAGCAATTCCCAGTCCTCTGGACAAATACCCGAGATTCAATTCCACAGATTGCAGAATCTTGCTATTTGCCTCTCGACTTCACTGAATTAATTATTGTTCACAGTTTTAATGGGTGAAAAAGAAATACCAGAGTAAAACCAAAACTCTTACCACTTGCTTAATTGCACATTACATCTTCATAGACAAGAAAATCTGAATCTCTTCAGGGAAATTTAGGGCATGTAGAGGTCAATGGTTAAAGAGAAGGAAATGTGCTTTCTCCCTGAGCAAATGATGAACAAGTGAGTATCAGTCCCAGGTAGATTCCTTTTCCACCTATCTCTTCCTTCCTCCCACCCCATCCTGATCATGGACTTGATTTAGGCAATAAATAATACATGAAATTTGCATTTTTTTCCCTAAGAGTTTTAGTTTGCAACTTGAGCAGTGTTCTCTTCCATGATAATATAATGGACATTTCACAAGTAGGATTCAAAAATGGTATTTAGGCCCCTGATTTAAGTTACAGATTTTTAAGGATACTCTGATGCCTAAGTGAACTCAAACATGATATTAAAGTTTTACAGATAGCTTTTTGCATCTGTGGGGCAGAAGGTACACACTGCACTGAGGTGTTATCCTCCAAGTCTGTTATCTCAGAAAGGATGTGACTGCTGGGTTCTGAACTCCTGCTCTGAGTACTTAGCCAGCATGTCATAAACTAATGCCTATTATTGCCTTCAATCCCACATGCAGTTCTATGTAGCCACATCTCAACAATTTTTCATCTGTTTATTTAAACTTTCTCAGAGCTGTTTTGGGTGCAAAAGATTTGCCAGAAGGTTTGAGGTGATTGTCTCCATATTCCAGTGCATTGTCATAGCTGCTCATATTGAAAACCAGTATCCATTCCCCAAACCCCAGTGCAGCCATTTGAACACTCCTAGCTTCACTGTGTCACCAGGGGTCAACCTGAGAAAATGGGACTGCAGAGTTCACTGTGAAGCCTCCCCCCTTCTATACACTGACATATAATACAGGGAAGTCAGAGTGTGGAACAGAAGGAAAAGAGACAAGGAAGGAGAGGCTCAGAACAACTTTCTGCTGTGACAGTGATGCCAGCATCTCCCACAAGGGGAACTGGGGACAGCATGGATCTGATCCCCAGGCTTCTATCTCTCAAGCAGCCCATAAGGGAGTGGCAGGGACCCTCATATCAAGAGGTTGTTTCTGATATCTTGTCACTTTGCCAGGCAGCCTTGGTAGAAGAAGCCCTCATACCAAAGTCTAGATGTACTAATGATCTGGTGTGACACAGGCATGGCTTTACAGGAGCCAGGTAAGAGCAGTGGGTGTTAGGCAAGTTGGAAATAAGCATTCATAAATATTAGACAAAGCAAAAAAGGAAATAAGACTTCTATTTCAGGAAAAATATTTTGTCTTGTGTTGTTGAAAAACATGTGTTGAGATAAGCAGGAACTGGTGAATGGATAAGGATGAATTGTCCAAATTGATGAATGGTAGGACAGAACAGGCTTCACTTCCAGCCAGATGCCCCAGTGAGTTCTTTATCTCTGTCCACTCTTGCCCAGGGCCACGTAGCTCCCTCTCCTGGAGGGCATTCCTGCTGTGGGAAGTGAGCCCCAGTGAATGGCAAGGAGCCTGGAGAGTTAATACCCTTGTTTTTTTGCAGGACAGGTGGGAATTTTCTGACCATTGGATGGAGTCTGAGGGAGGGCAAAGGCTACTCCAGTTACTTGGAAGTCATGTGTTGCCTGCAGATACTTTATTTCTTCTGAAGATCTTTACATTTTAAAGTTTGGGTGAATTGTTTTTACTTGTGCTCCAATAAGCAATAATCCTTGGTGATTAGTGGAGATGTTCAAACAGACTCAACTCTGGCTTTCATGAATTATTCAGCAGGTAAATTCAGCAAGAGTTCTAAATCCTGCTTTTTTCATTTGTAGTTAGTGTCTTTTTACTGGTTGGAAGGTGAGGAATGCTTCCTTTCATTCCCCAGCCTTTTAAGAAACTGTTTTCTTCTCTACTATGCAATCTCAGCTTTTTATTTCAACCTATTATCTGTCATTTCACAGCCATTCAATAGGTGCCATATACCTACCCTTGCTTCTAAAACACAGTCAGCTTCCAAGGCAGGACCATAGGTTGAAGAAAAGAACAAAAGTTTACTATTTGGAGTAGACTCTCAAGGGAAAAGTTGCTTCATTCAGCCCAGCCACGAGTCAGCAAATCCTGAAGGCAAGATGAAGTACCACCATTAAGAAGCTGTGGAATGTGCAGGCACAGCCAGGCACAGAAAGTTCTCTCTCCTACCACTGCTGAAAGCTGAGGGCAAGTGTAAAGGATTGGCAGACTTGGGATCGAAGGAGTCAGAACATAAGAAGCGAAAATCTCATCTCTTTGTGAACTTTGTCAGCTCCTGAAGACCTAGAGCAGGATTGTCTGAGTGTGCCATCTTTTGTGAATTGCACATTTTCACTTTTAGGAATGGTATTCCCCAGTTCAGTACTCCCATTAAAAGGTGACTGATACATGGCACAAAAGATCATGGGTTGAGATAAGAACAATTTGCTAGAGACAGCAATGAGATAACAAAACCAACAGTAACAGCAACAATATTAATGGAAAAAGTATACAAAAGAGGGGATGACTCCTGTAGAAATGTCCACCACAGACCCTGGATGACAATGAACAAACACAGATGGCTTTCTTCTTCCTCCCACCATGCTTTTTTGGACTGTAAGCTTCACCCTATTTCTTGGAAGCCAGAGAGTTGCTTACCCATCCCTGACAATGATGTACATGGTCTAGAATAACTTCCTAGCCATGCTCACACAGCTCCAGGCTCTGCCTTGGCATGGTTCTCTGCAAAACATTGACTCTGTCCTGGATGGAACAAGGACACCATAAGAGATGCACGAGTCATGGGTTTTCAGAGAGGAGCAGAGTTTCGTGAGCAGGGTCCATGGTGGGAGAGAAATGCCATTTCCTCTTTCTTCTCATCTAAAAGTCATATCTAGAGTTATGACCAGTCAGAGTATCATAACCAGAATTATGTTCTGGTTTTGAGCATACAAGGCAAGATGCTGAAGATGGACATGTCTATTGGTCAGCTGAATTGGAAACTTTTTCTCAATGTGTATATGTTTGGGAGGATGGATCTGAATATGAATATAAACTCTGTTAAAGGAACAACTTTCTCAAGAAAACTCTTGAATTCTTACCTTCTAGGAGTTCATCCCCTTCTTTAAATAAAATGGGATTTTTTTTTTGCCCAAGTATACAGCATTATGAGTACCCTTGAAAACCTCTAATCAGTATGTTCTCTGGCTGTAGAAATCTTTTCAACAGTTCTTCCTACAATGAAGTGGCCTTCCTCTCTCCTTCCTTCCCTGCTTTTATTTTTTTAGGATTACTTAATAGCAGTACGTATGAATCAAAGCTTTTCAAATAGGTGCCTTAATTTAGGCTGAAGTGGTTCCCTCGACAACATGCAGCATTATTTGAAAAAACAGTTTCATATACTGTATTGTAGATTCCCAGTCAACATCTTAAATGAGCTGTTCCTATGCTTTTCTTCCCAAGGATTACCAAATAGCCATGAAGTCAAGTGAGCTTCCTTCTGTGCCACAACCTTGACGCTGGGCACTGGGGAAAGATCTTCTGCCTTGCTGTGTGCTTTTGGAAAGTGAGACCTGGAATTATATGTACACCAGCTGATTACCATTGTGCTGTGGATTATAGCAGATACAGGATCTTCAGTTTTGATACTCTCTCCCTCAGTAGTCAATCAATTCCAGCTTGAATTTCAGGCAGTTTCTGCCTTGCAGAAAATAAGATGGAGAAGGGAAGTTAATTGATCCTTCCTCTGAGTCCAGTGTTGGACCAGCTAAACTGCTGGAGGCTCTGTATTTGCCAAGGCAATCTGTCAGTGACTTGGCTAATTTGGGTTTCATAGATTGGCTGGGAAATAGTGTTACTCCACCTCCTCATCTGGATACCCTTAGATGTGACAGCCCTCCCCCTTCTCACCTTTTGGAAACTGCTATCTAGAAGTATAGAGGGCTTTACTGTGACAGCAGAGGTGGAGAAATGCAGAAAAAAATGCCAATATTGGGATGTGGCATTTGTTGCCTTCCTGGAGATGTAGCTGATAGTGTAAGGGAATAAAGATTATATTAATGGAATTCTCTATTTTTCTGGGGTTTGTTTTGGCTTTGTTTTTTTTGTTTTGTCTTGTGTTTTTGTTTATTTTCATCTCTCCTGGCTTGGCTGTGAAGCTCTGCCCATTCTGCAGAGCCCACTCTGCATGTGTTTCTGAGCAGAAATGAAAGTGAATGAAAGGAAGTCATGACATTATGTATTTACAGCATCACTGTTAAATGCCAGGCAAGCACACAACAGAGCAAGTGTCTTGTAGCAGACACATTCACTTGAACTGCATCTTCCTGTCACCACAGCTATCAGAGCTTTGTGATATGGAAATGTGAGGAAAATAGCCAAATAAAAAAAAAAAAAGATCTTAGGGATTCACTAGAGTGATTTAAACGTTGATAGAGACAGAACTGGTTTTGTGTTTATATGAAGTCCCCAGAGTAAATAGAGATGTGACTCAATTCTACCATATTCCTTGCATGAATAACATTTGTCTCTTTGTTAATAAGTCTGACATTAAATTCTGTGTTCTTTCTTTCTTTCTCTCTTTATTCTTCAGAACTAATAATACAGCCCCTAGAAGTTCATTAATGCTGGCATGTCTCTTTGCTTCACTTTTGTAATGCATGAGAACACAAGCTTTAAATAAAATCTTTGTGAAGCACTTGCACTTGTCTGAAGATAAAAAGCATGTTCCTACATTTGCATTACAAAGAAGCCCATATAAGCATCTTCTTTTTCTGGCACACTCCTTCCTCTGGGCTTGTATCTGATGGAGAAGGCCATTTCCAGCTAATCATTCTGAAAGCCTGTCATTTGGGTCTGTAATGAGGGGAAAGAGATTTTAGTGTTGATTTTCAGTGGGCATTAGGCAGTGGTATTTGTTGCAGTTCTATGAGAGTGCAATACACAGAAACACTAGCAGGCTTCTAAACTCTCTATACTCTGTGCACAGAGAATTTCTGTTCCAGTGGGTGACAATGAATAGCTCAGGATCCCTACCAGGGGAAAAACAGGTCTCAGAAAGTGAGGGGGTGGGGAAGATTTTACATAACCTGTTTCTAATGCCAAGGTTTGTTCCCAGTCATGTTAATAGAAAATTGGGATCCTTCTCCTTATGACAAGGAGTGACCTGGGGTCACCCAGGGGTACTTGGTCACCTGGATGTGGTGCTGGGTGGTCTAAGGTAGGAGATCCTGCTTGAGCAGCGGAGCCAGACAAGATAAGCTCCAGAAATCCCTTCCAACCTCAGGTGTTCTGTGGAACATGTCAGTGTTGTCTGGAACAATTTCATGTTCCTGACAGCTGGCATTTAGTGACATTTCAAACTCTAAGTGTTAACAAGTGTGGGATCCAGCTGTTCATTTCTTAAAAGCAGAAGCTTTTCCTTTGATCCTGGGTCAAATCATTGGCTGTTGTGCCAACAAATTAATACATTTATAGTCTAAAATGGGACTGTTATATCTCCTAAATATCAGGAAATCAGACAGCAGTCTTGTGCTAGAACACACACTGGTGTTACAGCAAACCTCTGAGAACAACCTCTGCTAGAGGATGGTTTCTATAGCCTTGGGAATAAGTAAGACTTGCAAAGTGAGCCTGCTCCTTCAGAAAAGAACTATTATGACAAAAAGGATCTTGACTTGCAGCCTTTGTAAAGGGACAGATGAGAAGACTACAAATTTGGGTAGGAGGGGTGAGAAAAGCATCCTAAAGTTACCTGTCCAGTACAGCATAATGTACACTCTGGTGTACATGAAGAGCATCCACCTGGCATATCCCAAACTGGAGAAACTCCTTGGAACACTGGAGCTGCCCTCATCTGCTTGTACTTTTAAACGGACTGCCAAGAGGATCAGCTGTGCTTTGAGATATGTGATTTTCAGGATTAAGAGAGATTTTGATCTCCACAGAACAGAAGAGCACAGCTTAGCTGGGAAAAGGGCTGTCAAGGTCATAGCATTTCCCAAAACTGCAGCACAATCCGGCTCTGTTTGTTTTAGATCAGTCAATTCACCAAAACAGCAGTTGCTTAATTTAGTCCTCCTGGCTGCAGAAAACCCTGCAGCACCCAGAGGCTGCAACCAGCAGGAGTAATGAAGCTCCCTGCATGCATCATTCAAGGGGTGCATCCAGCTAGTCCTTGAAAGGTGCCCATGTGTAGTATCATGGCACAGCTCATGCTTTTCATATTTAATCATTTCATTACTAATTAAAATGGTCATTACTACAGTGTGAAGGAAAAAGATGATTATTAAAGGTTAATGTCATTGCTGCTTATACCGTGCCTTGAATTGTTACAGTTTTTTCCTAGGTATTTAATTATACTGATAAATAGGAATACAATTACATTAATAATGAATGGGTAACTGTGCTTATTTGTCCCTCTGTGAGGCCAGTGACTATCTACAACAATGAGACACAGATATATTAAATCCACAGTGGTTTTTCTGTTTGGCATGCTCATCTGCTTTCTGCTTCTCTCATGTTGGGTCAGCCTAGAGCTGAAGCTCCAAGGACACGTGGACATGATGAAAAATCTGTGATATTATATTTGTGGGTCAAAAATACTGTTTAGGTGTCGTGACAGCCTTTCTTAGGAATTGGGAAAATTCCTTTCATATATTTTCCTCAACTTTATCAACTATAGAGTGAATTTCAGTCAGGATTTCCAAACACTTGAATATAATGAAAACTTAGGGAATCAATGATAAACCAGGTTGCTGTTGTACTTCTTCTGCCTTGATGAGATTAACTATTACTGAACTGACACAAAGGAAAATGCCACCAGTAAATGCACTCTTTGTTCTCTGTTCTCTCTGGCTGCAGACTGCACTCTGTGCTTGGTGGGGCCTGAATCATAAAACCAAAATGATTGGCAGCTGGTCACCCTTAGGCATAGCTGAGGTCTAGATCAAAGATGGAATTTGTGCTAGTCATTAACCCAGATTCAAGTATTCCTACTTATAGTGTGGTCAGGTCACAGAGGGCAGACACAAAAAACTCTTTTCAGCACCACCTTGCTCCTTAGGCATAAAGCCATGCCATGGGATCTGTGCTGTTAGAAAAGTCAGGCTCAGTCTCCTGACAAGAGAGGAAACATGCTGTGTGTAACTCTGATACCTGACCCGGAGGTATCTGGAGAATTTTGCAGACCATAGTGGAATACAGACCTCAAAACATCAACTAAATGTGTGTGGAAAGATTGGCAGGCCCTAACTACTCAACCCAGAATTTCACATCTAGACACAGATACTCCACCGTGCAAACACTAAAAGCGTACTAAAATTTGGGCTGGGCATCGTAAAAAAACACATGCTGGAATGTGTTTGCATGCTCAAGATGTAATTTTTTGAGTGTGGAATCAGGACTACACAGGAGGGTCCCAGAGATCTCATAGTGCTACAACTGTGAGCAGTGTTGAGAGTTAGATGGCTGCAAAAACAGTTTTGGACTCATAAATAGCAAACATTGCACCATGGCTGGCCAAAGAACAGCTAAAAAAGTTTTGATTGAATATTTAGGCTAATAATTTGTACCTAGAAGAGTGAATGTATGTGAGTAGAGGTCACAGGTTGTGATTTTTTCTGGTTTCATGTGTTAAAATATAAGAATTCTGTATAGCATATGAAAGAATTGAGACACATGTAAGACCTGAGAAAAAGTCATAGATGCTGATGGGAATACCTAAATGATTTACACAGAACTGTGAATCAAATTGTATTGCATGAAGCCACTTTCCATGTAGCTCCTCTTCTGACAAATCAGTGCTGAAAGAAGCTTTGGAGAGCAAGGACAGTTTACAGAGAGTGGAACTGTGCATGCAGCAGCCTCCAAGCAAACCCTTGTGAATGTTTGTGGAGAGTGATTAAAGTTCCATGAGATTGGAAATGGGCAAAGATAGAGCCTTTTTTAAAAAGTTGGGAAAGAGTGCCTGGGATGTTTAACTTTTAGTGTCTGGAGAAATGCTGAATCAACAATCTATTGGCAAACCTTTAAGGGCTGAAAAATATCCAGCAAGTCTTTGTCATGAGGAAGTCATACAAAGCTACCTTGTGTGGTGGATAACAGGGCTTTTACAGAAAGGTTTATACTGTGTACCTGCAGGTTATTGACACTGTCTGCAACAACAGTCACATAAACCAGGTTAGAGAAAATAGCTGTACAAGTGTGAGAATAATTCACAGGTAAACTGAAAAGATACTATCAAGTGGTATCCCCTGTGGATTTTTGTCTGATATTCAGTGTTTTCATGAACTGATAGGACAATGAAAAAGACAACCCTGTTACCTCACTTGTATTTTACTCCTGTCTAGAGAGGAAACACACTAAAAGATGGATTTACATTAAGAAAAAATGGTGGTGATTTGCATTAATGAGTTAAAACAAGTAAGATACTGTTAATGAGGACAAGAAAGAGGTAATATATTTCAGTAAGAGCTCCCACCTACACACAAGTGGACTGAGGAATAACTGGCATTGAGGCAAGGGGAATGGCAAACTGGAAGTAATCTGGCATAGTTTACTGAAATGAAAGTACATTGCATTCAATATAAGGATGTATAATCATAAATGTCATGTACAAAATGTTCAAAGTAATCCTCCCAATGTCCTCAGTTCTAGTGTGGACTACACTGTGTTCACATTTATCTATGTTTTAGGGGACATATGGACTGTCTGAAGAAGATCTAGAAGGGAATAAGAGTCATCTGAGAGTCAGGATCTTGGAGGAGAGCTTGTAAACATCACATTAGGAAAAGAATAGGTCAGCATCTGTCTGGGATTGTATTTGTATTCTCATCCTAGTTTGGGGAAGTAGAAGATTTCTTGACTGGCTTCTGTATTTTCTATGATCTTAAATCTGTGACAGATTGATTTTATGTAGGATTTACAGAATTCAATACAACTATATATGTGTGCCTCTGTGTGTCTTTTGTGGCAAGGGAAAATCTTCATACTATTACAAAAAATTCATCAGTGACACTTCCATCCCTTCTACTGTCTCATTTCTTTTATGAAATGAGCATTTACAGCAACACAAACACCTATAGAAACAAATAATAAACAAAAACAAAATAAGAGAAGAAAGGTAGGAATTCTCTTTTTTCCTATGAGAAAGCTTATGTTCATGCAACAAAAAGCAGGAGAGTTTCATTTTGACTGACATGTTATGCTAAAAAATAATCTTTCATCAAAAATGGCCAATCTTGTTTTGTGTTGGCAGGTAGAGGATGGAATGAACCTTAACAATAAATTTATTACATGACTGTAGACCATAATTAAAAAGAAAATTAACAAAAACCCTGCAAGCCAAATTACAGGAGACAGATTGATTACGGTTTCCTTTCCATAAGATTTTAATTTTTCGATTCCTGCTGAGAGAGCTGAGGAATAATGAAGGGTTAGCTGTGCTGAATCCTTCTTTTAGCTGACTGAGTTGCAAAAAGGTTAAGAATACAGACCATGTGACAATTTTGAAATGGTTTTGTTACGAGGTTGCACTTCCTGGAGTTATTCCACAGAGCCCTGTGGCTTTTCATGATCAGCAGAGGGAGGAGAGGAAGATCTCCAGGCTGAACTAGAGCGAGCAGATGCCCTCCCTCTGGTGTTTAATTTAATTAATTGATGTTTGTTGAAATAAAGCCAATTAACCTGGCTTATCTCTTTATCAATCATGCTTCTGCTTCCATTATTCAGTTGGAGAAATGGCATAATGTATTTTATGGCAGACAGCAGGAACAATTAAACCCAACCTGTGCTGCTTTGCCTGCAGCAGGCTTTTCAAGGGAAGTGGAAAAACAGATGTGGTGTAGGTTAAAGCCATGAGGCTTTTTACTTTAACGATTTTCTGCCTCTGAATCCCTGTAATTTTTTTTCATTCAAGAATAGGCAGTAGTGAGGGCATCATACAGTTAATAATTCTTGCTTAGGGTCACAGTGAGCTAACCCTGGTTTGTGGACTCCTTGGTCTCAGACACCTGTTGTAGATGGAATAAAGCAGGCCAGTGTCCAGTGGCAGGGGCCAGCAAAGATGATGTGCTCTGAAATCAGCTGCACTACCCATCTGCAGCCATCAAGGAAGTGGCTGGTCATGTACATCATAAACAATTGCAAAAGAAGTCCACACTGCTGATCACGGAACCTGGTATAAGATACTCTACTTTTATTTTTCATTACTTACATCCTACGGATTTTTTTTCTTTCCTGTGCCTCATTTAGACCCTGATGTATGTAGATAGGGTGAAAATATTTCCACTATATAGGAGAACAATCCAGATTATTTAAATCCAGTTTCACCTTAAAACATTATTGTGGCTGCTTAGGTGCCTTATGCTCCTCTTTCATACTGACTGAAAGCCTTTAGGTTTGGTTTGTGCCTGAGGTTTTTACTGTTTGTCATGGTTTGACCCCAGCTATCAACTGAGTACCAGGCAATCACTCACTCACTCCCCTTACCCCCATACTGGGAAGGAGAATCAGAAAGAAAACACAGACCTCATGGGCTGAGATGAGAATGATTTAATAATTGAAAATAATAATAGTAGTAATAATAATAATGATAATAACATAACAACAACAACAATAACATAACAATAATGAAAGAGAGAGTAACAAAACCCCAGAGAACCAAGTAATGGACAGAGCAATTTCTCAGCACCCACTGACTGATACCCAGCCCATACCCAAACCATGATCAGCCCCTTTTTAATAACTGCCCCCATTACTGGGCATGGCATTCTATGGTGTGGAATATCTCTTGGCTACTGTATGATCCTGTGATAGATCTGAAGGAGAGGTTGGAAGAGGGACACACCACTTTCTTTTCTGTATTTAAAGCAGTTGTAACTCTCCTGGGATGAAACTTTCTATATTTGTGGATTTAGAACATATTTTGGTGACCTTCTGTTTACTGGTCCTGGTAGCAGTTACTTGCTCTGGGAACTTCAGTGCAAGACTGTTGTTGTTGATTCATGATAATCCCTAAATAAACTCAAAAAATTCTAAAACAATATTTTTACCTAGAGAGTAACCATTGACTAAACATTGAAAGAGCCACTAAAACCTGCTGAAAAAAATTTGATTTCTGATCATAATCCTTGTAGATGGATCTGTGCCTCTCCAGAATGTTCCTTTAACAAAGCTTGAACTTCACAACTGAACACATTTTTTTTTACTTATAGGTAATTCAACCCTTTCATTTTGATTCATTAAAATATCTCTGGATTAGTCAATTGTTTTGCACTTGTTGCTCTGACAGGACACATTGAACTTTCTGAAAAAGAATACTAAGAATAATAAGAAGTCGAGAAAAAAGAAAAATCCAAATAGCTTCTGCCTGTTAATGCAATTTTAGATGATTTAAGATTGCTTTTCATCATATCACCAACATCCAGTGTTTTTGTTTTCATTCTCATGCTAATTTTCATCTAAAAAGATGAAACCGAGTGGGGGTTTATGTGTTTGATTTTTTTTTAACATTTATCATTGCTAGGGATGTATTAAAGAGTAGCCCACAGTTTGTACGATTTCCATAAAGCTCTCACTGTACACAGATTAAAACCATAAATCAGTTAGTACCTTTTGCAAAAATTCATTGCTAGCATATCAAATATGTCAGTTAAATTAAAGCTGATCTTCTAGGTTTCATGTGAAAAATCGTTGAGGGATTTAAAATACAACTATAATTTTCTGCAATTTCTCATATTGTGATGGAATCTTTGTTTGAAATGACCATTTTGAAACTTTCCTAGGTTGCTTTGTTTAAAGTTTTAAAAGACAAATTTGTAAGGGCAAAAATTATATGACTGAATAGCACAGGTCCCATTAAAGGCTCAGAATTCCCTTCATAGTGACTGGGATAAGAAAGTGCATTTTCCACTTGGAGTAAACAGTCTGGACTGGTTAAATTTGAAAGAATTTCTGCAGAAAATTCAATATAACAGGTGAGTTGTAAGATTTTGCACTTTATACACATTTAGTAGGTGTCCACTATGTAGACATAGTACATTGGGCTTTCTAATCAGTTGAGATCCAGAAACAGAAGAAATAACCATGATGGCTTTTGTTTTACTGGTGGTTTATTCTTTTTATGCTGTGACCTAAGCATCTGAGACAAACAGTAATATATTGGTAGGGTCTGGATCCCCCTAAGGGGGAGGATCACCATCCAGAAATCACCAAGGAAATAACAATCTAGAATGAGACATTTAGAAACTGATATGTAATAGAAACCCCCACAAAATACCTCATCATGTAACATATGATAAGCATATTGTTGGAAAGATAAAATTGTTCAAAGTCCACGTTTGCCTTACGAAGGCAAATTCATTCCTTTAAGTCTTCCTAAATCAAAGTGGGGATAAATCCACTTTCTGTCCATCTCTGTAAAGGAATCTATGCCACAGCTACACTCAAGAGCTTTGTGAAGCCTTAGGAGGGAGAGGTGTTGGCTCTTCAGACAGAGCTACAGTTAGGCTGCCTGAGATCTACTCAGATGTGCAGCAATTCTCTTATAAGGAAAGTTGTGCAAGCCCAAGCACTCAAAACACAATTGCTTCCTGGGACAATCAGTGGTGACACAAGGCAAAAGGGGCTTAGCCTCTCTCCTCAGTAGGACTGGCTTTTCTTCAAGGCATTTTGGGGAAGAGTCTAAAGTATTGGAGAAGTGTGCACACAATACCTCAAAGAAGTCTGTCATAGCTAATGCCATCACCCGTGGGCATCTTCACAAAAGTGAACAATTAATGTCCAGAGGTGTTTTCTCTGTTTTGCTCTGAGTATGTGTCTAAGAGGATGTGAAAAGAGTGTAATAGTGCTGAGGTTTTTTCTTGTTTGTTTGGAGGAGGGCTTTTGTGTAAAATCAACAAACTTCAGCAGTAATAGGCTTATATAAAATCCTCCCTTTGGTAGGCTGCAGCTTAGGGGATGGATGCAACAATGGGACAAGCTGCTGCATGACTCCTGTAGAGCAAGTTGTGGAGATCATTTATTCATGCCTGCTAATACATCTTGCTAAGCATGAGGAACATTGTATTTCATCTATTTTATAAGGCAGAGCCGTGTTTCAGTCATAGGAATGTTATCATAACTTTCATAAAAATGCAAAAAAAGTATTTCAAGTTTCTCACTGCAAGTTCCTGGGAGAATGTGATGATACATTTGTCTTCAGAAAGATAAAAATCAAATGAACATGTACAGTCATCCGGTAAAGGGAACATTTTGTGACTTCTTCTTGTTTTCTGATACACTTCATACAAGGGAAAAAGACTTATACAGAGCCACAAATCTACCCTGAAGAGATTTGAAATATAAACTGCATAAAGAGTGATTTCACAGATTTCAGAAATTGCAGCAAGAGATTAGCAGAGCACAGTACAATGGAATGATTATGTGTGTCACAAAAGAGGGAAGTGAACGGATCTGATAGATGGAATGGCAGAATGCAGGAGCTGAAATATTGAATAGGGAATCTGTACCATAGCCCAGCCTGACAAAACTGTGAGATTATCCTCTGTGTGGAGGTGTTTTATCTTAAATCCACTTGGTGATGACAGGGTTTCAACATCCACCATTAGAAAATCACTGTATTTTTCCACTGGCAAAATATGGAGATTCTCTTTGCATTTCTCTCATTAATATCACCTTCACCTACAGCTTTTTCCTATTGGTAATTATATCTCTGTCTCTCTTACACTTTTGCACACACATCTTGTTCTCATTTCTATCACATCCTGTTCTTCATTCCTTAAATCAAGTATTACATGTTAAAAATAGTGCTTTGGTTACTTGCTTTTTAATATTGACTTGCTGATAGATTGTGGTCTCACTGCAGTCAGTGCGAAGGTTCCAGCTGACTCTGAGAGTGGAACTGAGCCTTGTAAATGACTTATAATCAGATTGATTTAAAGACCAATTTTCAGCAGTCTGAGGTCCCTAGCTGAACCATATTTTCACAAAGTGAAAGCAGAATACAGCACAGTGCTGCATTTTTCTGAGATTTTAATATTAAGTGTTACATTACAAATTACTGGACCTTGTACTTTTTGTAGGATATGACCATCCCTGAAACACAGTAATGGTATCTGATTTATTTCAATAGAATATCTGAAAATTCTGGACGCTGATCAGATAGATATGTAAACTTGCCTTTTATTCTTGGTGTACTGAAAACACAGCTGAGAGAGAATTTTTAGGAAACTATTAAAATATTAACATGTCAGTATGAGGATATTGTCAGATTGTGAAAAGACACATGTATTTATAGCACCAACAGCATAGAAAACATCATGTACAAGATTTCCAGAACTTTATTCTTTGATATCTTAGTTAAGATCAAGGTTGGTCATTTAATTTCTAAGTATCTTCTTAACTTGATTGTCTTGCTCTGTCTTGTCTCCATGTTTTCAAGTCCCAAGTAAATCAAAAGAAAATGGCCAAAAAATCCTGTTGTTTTTAAGTTCAATTTTAATTTTAGTTATCTTTGAAATATCAGGTCTTATAAAATGAGTAGCTTTTAAAGTCCTTACAGGTCTTGAAGGAAAAGGTTTCTGCTAGCCACTTGAGTATTTCTCAAAGAGGTTTGTACAGAAGCAGGCACCTGTCACAATAGTTTTAGAGTGAATGTCCACAGGTATCAGATTGAGCACTGAAGCAATCAAAGCAGAGTGCAACAGGGCAATGAACCCAGAGGGAGAATGGGCTGAGATTATCACTGCTTCTGTCTCCACACTATCATCTCAATCAGGATTGCACAGAAGGCTCATGCTGTCCTACTAAACAGTATTGCTTTCCATTCCAGGTGTGAGTAACCTGGGATGTTTCCCCTTGAAGGCAAGCACAGTAGATCAACAGTCAGAAAATCCTCAGAACAGAATTCCCAGATTTCAAGTCTGGCTTTCAATGATTATTGGTTACTTCATTATCTACCCTTTCAATAACATGATTCATCTGCTTGAAATTATTAGCCTTGTAGCTGTTCTTGCTATGAAAAGACTGTTTCAGAATTTTGCTGGAAACCTAATTTTTGGCTTAGCCATTTTACATAATATTTTTTGTGCTTTAACTTAAAAAGTTAACTTGCTTTAACAGCAATAGCTTCACTCTTTCATGAAGTAAAATATTCATTTACTTTGTGTATTTAGTGGATTTCTCAGACAAACAGAGGCTACAAGATGCTATGGCAGGTCCCTGCCATTTTCACCCTCATATGTAGTGAAAGTAAAGGAGCTAAGCTCATCTTGTCAGTCTCAATTTGTCTCAGTAGCTCTTTTCAGACTGGCCCTTAATTTCAGCTCCACTGGGTATCCTCCAAAGGCTGTGCCTGTGGCTCCCATGGCCTCCCTGTGATGAGGATGACTGTGCTGCAGTCCTGGTGTACCTGGCTAACACATCCCCTCCTCCAGCTTTTCCTTCATGCCCTCTGGCCCCTGGTCACATCAGGAGCTCTGTCACTCTGAGGGCATGGCATGCAGTGAGGGCTGTTCCATCTTCTACCAGAAACCACCAGTTAACCAAACTCCTGCTGTTTCTCACCTCCTCTGTGCCTGCAGTGCCTCTCAAACACAGCCCAGCAAGAGTGGCTCAACATGGTGCCAGGGGCAAAGATTCCAGGATCTGGGCTCAGCTTTACTGCTATTTCAATGAATGTTTTCAGGCAAAAGAGTGCTATAAAATCACATTCATTTGATGCTCTTTCTAAAGTGTTTCTGACAATTGACATGAACTTCTTAAATGTGAAGTGTTGATGAAGCAACATCAGCTGGATCATGGAGGTGTTATTCTCTGCAGCTAGGTGTAATGATAACTGAAATTACTGCAATGGGTTTGGCACAGGAACCTCAAGAGACAGATAGTATTAAAATGCTGAATAAGAAACTAGACAGATTCATGGACATATTCATAAACAGGATACTAGAGGGGATTAACAGCACTATGATTTCTATTATTCCTAGTAAAACAAGTGTGGGTACTGGGAAATACAAAGAGAATGGATTAAATTAGAAGGTCAAGCTACCTTGCTCTCTTGGAGAGTATTTGGCTAGATGCACCGGTGGTCTGATCCAGAGGAGGTGTTCTTATACTCTCAGAATTACTTGCAAGACTACACATTAATATGAACTGACAATGTAGTTATTTTTAGACAATTGTTAATAATTGTCTGACATCCCATTTTTTCAGTGAGGAACCAGTATTACAAGATTAAAAATTTTCCATACTAAAATGACAAAAAATAGAAAATGAAGATGTGACATATTGAATGTAGGGACATGGATATGTATGGTTAACATACAGAAAGTTGCATGTAGAAAGAGAAACGTGGGAGAAATCTCATGTTGAGTACACTGACCTATGAGATTTTCATGGATTTTGGTTTGGTTTGTTGTTTGTTTTTTTGGGTTCTATTTTTAATTACTTGTCTTCCTACAGATTTTTTAGTGGCAATCTATGACCATCTCTGTAACCAAGACACAGACTTTTCTATCTTGAACTGCAACTTCAGTTACAGATGGAAATCTGGTTTTTAGGGGCTGCCAAAAGCTTTATGTTTGTGGAGATAATGAGTCAGTCTTCCTTGGATGCAATATGCTTATGCAAAACTCTATTAGTGTTTTTACTATCCATAAAATTGCCTGTTCCTGCATAATTCAGCAATATTTGACCACATGACCTCCAGCAGCCAAGGCAGCTGTGGTGCAGCTGTGCTCCATCATACAGATCAAAAGATGCTCTGGCTTAATTCACATCTTCCTGTTCTATTATTTAATATTGTATTGCCTTTCCCCAATGTAATTAACCTTTCATCTCCAAAAGTTAGAGAAGACTGCTGCTTCCAACTAAGTGCACAAGTGTACTTTACCCATGTGTTTTTTAAAATAGACATATAAAAATATTCTAGAAAATAAAGCAAGAAATACTAAAATTGATTTCATTTATTACGAGGAATGTGTTGAGGTGTTATGACTGGGAAATTGTAGTGGCACCAGCAGACATCTAATAACATCAAAAGCATCAGATCTAGTACCAAGAGAAAATGTTATGGGCAATGGATATAAGAAAAGGGTTTACTAAGAAGTACTTAATTTAAAATAAAGCAAAACAATTGTGAGTTAAACATTGATCATGAAAAGACACTAATTAAGATGTACTAATGATATGAAACTTAATTCTCATGCAATTTATGCACAATTACTCATGAACAAATATTTAATTTTATTCTCTTTAATACCCTAAAACAATCTTCCCTTTTCTCACACTGTCTCTCTATTTCTGGTTGTTAGGTAGGAATATGTAAGCTCTTAATTGGCACAGAGTAAGAATGACAGGTATTAAGGGAATTGAATGCAGTTATATTTTTAGTTCTTAAAATTTAGAAGGGAAATGCTTTACAAGTGGATGACTTGAGGAGCGTGCAGTGTTTTTACAGCCTAATTGTATTAATTAATTGAATTAATTAGCAGATGTTTTCAAAGAGCTTTTCAGACAGAGACTGCTATGTAAGCACTATGTTGATATTACTACTGAGTGGGGCAGACTCTTCAAATCCAGAAGCTGGGCTGGCAAAACGTTCAGCAGGAGTGGTAATGATTCAAGAGAAACAGAGAGAAATATAAGTTTCTTACTTCAAGCCCCTTTCTAAAGTGAAGCAAATGTAAATTGTTGTCTCTGTGTTTTCACATGTGAAATGCAGTGACCTGGTAGAAATGAGACTGTCACAGCTCCACACTCCCCAGCTCTGCATGGGTTCCCAGAGGCACACACACAGAAACTCACAGAACATATATATAGACAACTGGACACACATCTCAGCACAGACAGGCTACCCAGCACTGACACAAGCATAAACTGCCTCAGCAGTCTCAGCTTTGCCCTGTCTGGCTGACCAGGAGGGAGGTCCATGGTCAGGAGATATATGTATGTGTACATGTGGATGATATTGGTACCCTGTGTGCCTGTCCAGCAGCTGGCCTTGGGCTGCCCCCAGGATCCCAGCCTCCCTGGATCCCAGCCCCTGGACAGAGCCCTGGAGGTCCAGAGCCCCTCTGCAGCTGCTGGCAAAGCCCTGCTGCTCACAGAAACACAAATACCCCTGTACAAACAGAGGGGTCCCCGATGGCTGACAGGGACTGGCCCTGCTGCTGGCCAGCTCCTTGCATGGCTTCCCCCTCAGAAACAAGAAAATCTGATCCCCAGGCCATTTCACCAGCAAGCCTGGCTCAATGTTTACTATATCTCACACACTCACTCATCAGTTTGTGCTTCCTTACACATTTGTACTTCCTCCAGTCTTGCACCACCAACACCTGGGTCTCTGTGCCTGGATCCCACTCCAGCTGTTGGCACTCAGACCCCCACACATGGACATATAATAGAAAATCCTTAGAAAGGGAATTCAGGAACACAAAGCAGACTCTGCTGAGCACTGTGCACAGTCATAAAAGTGCACTGAACAGCAATCTGTATATCAGCAATCAGCCCCTTTTATTCACTTTTTCCTTTGTTTTCCCATGCATGTTCCCAAGTCACCTAGATCCATCCCTTTCCTCACCTTTGGTTCTTTACCTGAGCATCCCATAATGAGTCTTGTGGAGTCCTGAAATGCTTTTCCCCTGCCTCCCATAGTGTGTCCCATACTTCTGAGCAGTGACCCCCACAATCTGAAGGGTGATCCAGGGAGGTGGGAGAGCTCCCATTGACTCTTCTGGATGGTGTCACCCCTGACCACGGAGCAGAGCAGCAGCTGGGGCCACCCTGACAAGGGTCTGAACAGGTGCCTTTTCCTCTGATTGTGTAATCTGGGATCCCTAGACAATCCTGAAAACTACCAATTTTTTTTTGTTTTTTTATAAAAAACCATTTTTTATTAAGAATGGAGAATGTCTTTAACCCAGGGGTTTGTGAGCTCTTCAGATGAAATTTCCAAAGGACATCCAGATTATTAATCTATGTGCAACGTGCCTGAGCTCAGCTGGGCATTCTGCATCCAAGAGATTTTTCTTTCATGTTTTTTTATGTATCAATATTAATGCATAAAGAATCCAAATAATGCACTTGGGTTAAAAAATTTTTCCCCTTCCAAGGTCAGCAGATTGTTTGGATTTCTCAGATGTATTTATGACATCCTTACACTTCAGCTCAGTTGTTGAAGTCCCAGTTCATTTATTGCCAAAACGTGCTGTAAAATTTGAACCTGAGAGATAAGATTAGGAAGTGAAGACAGTTCTTACTTGAACATATGCACCTCTTGGTCACTCAGTTGTCATATATAATAAAGAACTCAGAGTTACAGAAATATCCTTCAGGAGAAGACTGAAAATTGAGCTTTATGGTAAATAAAGCATTCAGGTTAACCTGTAGGAATGAGGCACACACAATGTGTAATGGGACCCACTGCACAAACATGAATTGCAGTCTTGGATAATACTAATATGTAACAATTTTATACAGTGAAAACAAAAATTTTATGGTTTTTTCCTCATAGATATTTTCCTCTTTCAGTAGTACTGTAAAAGTAATTCTTGGATAAATTGAATAACACCTTTATTCATATATTTATATATATGCATAGATGGATAAACAGAGAGGAATGAAGATTTTTATTTTCTCCAAAAGCAAGAGAATAGCTTTGATCTGTAACTATGACTTACAAAAAAAAAAAAAAAAGAGTTTTGATTTTTAAAAGTAATATAAAAAAAAAAAAAAAAAAAAAAAAAGGAATAAAGGAGGAAAAATCTCCTTTTCATGTGGGAGGAAGTGTTTGCATATGGTAAAGCAAATCAGAAAAGACACTAGAAGCAGCAGACTTTGGGATGGAGAATTCAAATAGGTGCTGTATGGTCCTGAAAACCAAGATAACTTTTTTCATCTGAGACAATGTTTCACATTGTTAATACATTTATTCCTATGCAGACCCAAGTTTTGTCCATTAGTCCCTGAAGCAATAATTATATAGGTTGGTCCTATAATTTTAATATTCCACCTGTCCTGAAGAAGCTCAGTGGAGGCCTTGGAGGGGACTTAATATTATTCAAAATAATTCATCTTGCAGTGAAACAAATGCCCTATGGAAATAATTTAAATTGAGTTTTTAAAGGTCTAAGTGTCCTGTACATAGATTTGAAAATCTCCATCCCTAGTGTTGGACAGACAACAGTCCTGTAGCACATATGCTTTTCTGGGACAATAGGAGACTTGCTTCTGGTAAAAAGTAAATTGTGGGATTTTTGCTATCATATTAACTATTGTGCAAAACAATTACATTTGTGAAAGTAAAGCATTAAATCAAATTACAGTGAAATCTTTCATCTGGATTTTTGCATCTCAGCTTCTGAATATGATGCATTTGACAAGGGAAAAGGAAAAGTTGCTTGGTTTTGACTTCAGCTCAGGATGGAGCTCATGTGTGATGTAAGTGGCTTTGTGCTTTAGGGTCCTGCCTGGAAGATGTGGGGTGCTTTTGTCTCTCAAAAGGCTGCTCATGACAATGTGTCCTTGAGCTCTGCTCCAGGACGTGCCCAGGTCCCACAGGGTGTGATGGCTCTCTCTGTCCACAAAGGGTGGGAGCAGGAAAAGAGTGGCAGAAGAAAGTTGTTCCCATTGACAACAAGGGGGAAAGAAATAGAGATGGAAATGATGTTTAACAAGAACAGAATCAAAGACAGGTTTTTCAGTCAGACCCTGGAGATGGGATTAATGTGGACAAATGCTAATATTTGCAATATATACAGCTATAGCTGAGCTGGATGTTGTAATTAATCTTCACTGTCACTTGTGTCCAGTGACTGAGGAGACTGTAGGTAAACTGTCCTCAGTGCAGCCATCTACACTGCAGATGTTGGACATTTCATGAGTTGAATATTGCTGCAATTTAAGTCTCTTTTTGCAAAACCCAGATATCTGTTGGCAGGGCAGAGATATGGCACACAGAATCTCAAAATAACAAAGCACAAAATAAAGCACACAGAAGTAAGTGGGGCCATCTAGAGAGATGCAAGAGGCCCATAGACTGAGGTTGATTAAAGATAAGTTTTTTAATGAACAGAAACCTGCTTGTGTTCTTTGTTTAGCTCCAGGACTTTGCTGAATTGTGTTCACTTTTGCCTCTCGTGCTCTTTATGTGCAGAGCTTTATTAAGCTTCTTGACAGCCAGGCACACAAACTGACTAAACAGAGCCCAGGAGCAATTTCAATCTAGATTCAGCTGGTTTGGGAAAAATCTTACACTCCTGTACTCTGCTCACAGCAAAGTTCTTCTCAGTCTGCAAGGTAACAGAGATCCAGAATTAAAAATCAAAAGCCATAAATACCCAAAAATATTAAGGACTTTCTCTCAGTTCTAAGATACAATCAATATAATCAACAAACTGACTTTCTGAGTTGTTTTGTTCTGTGTTGATTTTAGAAGGGGAAGAAGAGAATGAGGTTCCTGCATTAAAAAGAGTTCTGAATAAAACAATTTCAGCTGCTTGAATTAATGATACATTTTGAAAATAAAATGTGGCAAAAGAAATCTCATAACCTTAAAAGAAATATCATAAAGCAGTGTTTTGGGCCTTGGAACAATTATTTTATCTTTCCCTTCTCAAAAAGTGACAAGATATTTTCTTCTTTCGACACATGGCTCTTTTAAAATCTTTACCTCAAGTCCTTTGAAGTGCACTCTAAATATTTTACCACTTAATTTGAGAAGGAAATATTTTCTTGGTAGCAAGACATCTGCTTTCCATCATATTGCAAGAAGCTGACGCTAAAACATGAGGGAGATATTTCTGCAGCAGAACTTGCTTGTTCTTATGAAATACACCCTTTTTGTAAATGCAATGGCCTCGTGGGATATGCAGTTTTTGCAGCTATGTAAACTCAAAATTGTTTGGAGTTCAATTCAATGATGTACCATTCTGTGTACAAACT
Source organism: Sitta europaea (assembly GCA_013400255.1). Lineage (NCBI taxonomy): Eukaryota > Metazoa > Chordata > Aves > Passeriformes > Sittidae > Sitta > Sitta europaea. Next base: position 379,678 of record VXBS01007386.1, read on the forward strand.
ACAAACATGTAAGACTGAAAATTACCATTAAGTACAAGGGCAGCATGAGTAACAGTAAAGAAAAAGAGGCTTTGAAAGGATGTTTTTCATAAATCAAAGAGAGCCACTGAATATTCCTGATATTCTTTATAGACTTCTCCACATCAACATGACAAATCCTAATTATATCTTGTTTTCTGAGCAAAAGCTTGTAACTATGTGGACTTATTTTTTTAAACAAGCTTCAGAGAGTGTGGAAACCTGTACAGTGCTAGAAATCCACATATTCAGATGTGATATAGCTAAAACTGAACTCATCTGGTTATAGGGATTGATGGAATCAGCAAAGTCCTTGATTAAGAAAAAAAAAATAAACAAAGTGAAGAAATTCTTCAGAGGTAGGGATAGGACTGACATAGCAACCATGAATAAATTTAGCTGTAGAAGGGTAAGTCTGATCAACTGTCAAACCACAAGATTCTATTGATGTTGGAAATGTATATGGCTAGTTAATGTTGTATTTATAGGAGATGTTAACTTCCACTGTGAAATCCCTTCAGAGGAAATTTACATTACATGGCATTAAAACAAAGCCATGTCTATGTGGAATACTATATCAGTGCAGTATAAATGGTGAGAGACACTGGTTGTGATGAAACTGGATGAATAAAAGCAAACCACGGGTCTTTGAAAACCTTGGTGATAATGTTTTCAAAGAAAATGCTCATTATCACGGTTGCTTTTCACAAAACATTTTATAAGAAGGAGATCTCAGAAGAAACCTACTAAAATTCAATTCTGGTAAAGCTCAAAATAAAAGAAGGAAGTTCCCCAATAACAGTGATAGTAATGTCACATATTTTTAAAATGCAGTGTGTTTGCTGCATTTTAAATATCAATGAGTTTTGCAGGAGGAACATGGCTCTTTATTGATAGTGTCCATACATCTGAGGCAATTGTATTTAATTATGAGAAATCACTGGCCCTTTTCCAGTAAAACCTTAAAGGGAGATGGAGTTGTTCAGTTTTATGTATGCAAGAAATAGCTTTTCAGACAGAAACTCGTGTTGTGTTTCATAATAGCTTTTTTACTTGCTCGAAAATGGAGAGATTAACTATGTTCATTGCACACTCTGCATGTATGATTTCCACCTGTCTCTGAGCACATAGGAGGTTTTCTGGCTGGATTTAAAATTTGTTTGAGATTCTCCTCATGGGAAGTGTGTTTGCCATGCTAGGAAAGAAGGATGTGGTGTTCTGATAGTAGGGCTGCTTTTCTTGGGCTTGTTGTATTAAGACAAAACTGTTCAGGCTTTTTTCTTCTGCCTTCTAGAAAAGTGCTTGGCATGGGCCTGTGCACACCATGAATTGGCAGATTTACCACTCAGTGTCCAGAATTCTTTGGGATCTATCACAGACAGTAGGGAAGGAAAATTCCGACTAGAACAGGAAAGGGAGGGAAGGGATGACAGGTGCAAAATCCAGAATTAGAAAATCAGGCTTCTCTGCTTAACTCTTCCATTACTTGTGGTAAACAAGCATGTATGAATTCTTCAGTTTCCATCTCAGTTTCCAGTGTGAAAACAAGATCAATAATATTCTATCACAGGCAAGGTGCACTGTGACACTTCATCCAATTTTTTCTTTCTAAGGGCTCATATACTAAGAAGTCAGCCTGAATTATCTGTTGCTGCCATGCAGTCACCAGGCAGCAATGCAGGCATCTCTGAGCCCAGGATTTCAGGAATTTCAGAGGGAAAAGTACAGTGTGTGCAGACAGTGGGCAGACATGTTGATGCTCTTGGGTGGGACCAGTGTGGGAGATCACTGTTTTTCCTGACATAGACAATGCCTGCAGTATGGCAGTGTCTAGAAACATAAAGGTCCCCCAGTCTTAAAGGATGTGTGTGTGCACAGATGCACCAGCTTCACAGGGAAGGGAAAAGTAAAATCTGGACAATATAAATCAGCAGCAGTAGCTGCATTGATGACCTTACCAGTGAAATGTGGGAAGGACTGCTCTGGTGCATAATTCCTCTGTGGATGGGGATGATCAGGGAAGCTGTCAAATATATTTTCAAAACCCAAAAAGATAGTGTAGTCTATTTCCTGGAGGCCAAGCAATTTGAGTCAACACAGCTGCAGCTAGCTTATTTTCTGTCTCTCTATCCACTTCATATGGATCCAGATGGAAATGGGCTACAACTGTTCCATTTAGAAAGCATTCTTGCTTTGGAAGGTTGAGCTCACAGAATTTTCACAGAGAAACTACAAAAATCTGGGGATGGTCATTATGAGTTCCTGACTTTATTTCTTTACTCTTAAATAAAAACATTTGGGTAAGACAAACTGAACGTGAGTTAGGAGTGTTGGAAGCATACCTCACAACCTGAGTCACGTGAAAGATTCCCAGCAAACCAAAGTTGACCTCTCAGCTATAAACAAGGATGGGTTTATTGTCTAAAGTAAAGAGCACTGAACCTCTTTGACAAAGAAATAGGGGGGAAAATGTTATGGCAACTGCCCAAATCATGACTGTGGACTGTGCTCTCCTCTGCCCAAATGGTTCAAACCTTATTCCTTTTCAAAATCAGATGTGCAGCACTGCTGAGATCTTTTCTGCCACACACATCTGAGGATGGTTTAACCTAGACCACATCTACATTTCATTGTCTTTACTGTCAGTGGAAGAATACTCTCATCTCCATGTTAAAGTTTTAGAAGTTGGAGCTGGAGTGAGCTGAGTCTGAGCTGTGCAAGGGGAGAAGCTGATGGTCCTGTAGGTGCAATGGCACTGACAGAGAAGGACAACATGAGCTATTCTGAATTGTCTTCTTCACTATGAATATACTTTCTTCTTACATGGACCCATCTTCCCCTTTGTTTGAAAATCAGAAATTAAATTCACACTTTAATGCTCATTTAATTCTGTGCCACAGTGTGTCTCTGTGCAAGAAAGAAATAATCAAATAAGAAAAAGGCACTTTTTAACTTTCCCTGAGATGGGACTATTTGACACCTCTACACACTGTGATCTTCCAAGTGTGTGGAGTGACAGTCCAGAGATCAGTTGTGTGTTGACATGAGCTGAAAGCAGTGCATACATGCCATGCCCACAAAGTAGATCTGTAATCTAGAAATCAGTATTATCTAAATAATAAGAAAGAATTCATTTACTCTTGGTGAAGTGTTGTCCACCACACCATTCCACACTTCTCAGTATAAATGATGGCTTTTCCCTTGCTCTTTAGTGGAATGGATAGGTCATCTTCTACTGAAGATTATAGGACTTGTGTTTAATTGTTTGGGTGTTTTCCTTGAGGACATGGATTCTTTTCAGTGACATGTATTTGAAATGCCAGAGGTCAAAACACATCTTTTCCTAATACAGGGAAGATAAACAACACAACCCAGCTTGCAAAAGCTTTAGAGCAAAGAGTGAATAATTCCTGTTACTCTTGGGCCAGAAGCTCTTACACCAGCCCAAAATATGGCCAAGACACACAAAAACTCTTTGCAGAGAAAGAAAGCAGCAGCTGTGCAGCAGCAGGAAGAGGAAACTGGAATATTATAATTGGCATTTTCAGAGCTGGTGAGGGTAAGGATTTTTTGTACTGAATCTAGGAACTACACAACTGTGCTGGGTCAGATCAACACCCTTTTAAGTCCCTATCCCATCTCTAGCAGCTGATGCAGAACAGTGTTGGTATGACTCACTTCCTGCAAAACACCCACCAGGGTGCCAATAAACTTTAAGACTTGCTGAGTTGAAGGCTGTATCTAGACCATGAGGGTTAATAGACCCTGGATGACCTAGTTGAATAATGTGTTTCACTGCTTTTGAACAAACATTTCTTTGATCCCTACAACATCTTACAACACAATGTTCTGCAAATTTATTTTGGTGTGTGTGGCCAGTTCATCCTTTTGTTTGTAGTAAAACTTATGTTTGGGTACTTTATTGGGTAAACCTATTTCTTTTGCTATGAAAAATATGAAATTATTCCTTCATTTATTACATTACATATGTATTAATCACTTTATTGCTATGGACTTACTTGTGAAGATATTTGCAGATATCTGCACTTGTAGATCTCAGAAATGACAAGGCTAAATTCTGCCCAAGGTGGCTTCTGTGCATCCAACTGGACAAAGTGAATGTTGCAGAAGCATGGAGAGTGGACCAAGGCTTGGAAGCACCTCACTTTAGGCAGTCAGAGACTAGCATGACTCACACCCTCAGGAGCAAACAGCAGAGCCTGGCTTTCAAATCCCAAATCTTTCTGCTTCCCTAAAGCTGTTCTGAGCTGGAGGGGACAGTTGCTGAGGCAGTCATTGAAAATCACCTCACTGAAGGGTTGAAATGCTGGCGATGTCCCATTGTCTTGGGCAGAATTAGAACTAGGACACAGATGGGAACTGACATGCATGGAAATGGAAATCACACACAAACAATGGTTTAACACTTAAAAGTCATAGACAGTTGTGTCTAGATTCCCTTCTTGCCACCTTCCCTTCCTTTCTTATCATTATAGCCTCAGATTTGCTCCCATTTTCCCCAACTCCTGGTTTGCAGCCACAAGATACTCCTTGAAATCTTTTCAAACCTGGAAATATACAGGCTAAAAAAGGAACCTGGAGTTCTCCATTTTACTTTACAAAAATTATCAGGAAAAATTACTTCCATACCTCCAAAGGAGGGTCTCAGTCCTTTGGTCCAGGAAAAGGTCAGTGACTGGGAGGCATTTGCAATAAAAATAGACATTTCCCCCCTTCCCTTACTAGGCAGAAAAGATATCCACAACAAGTCCTGTAGGACAGGCTTTCTGATAAACACTGTCTCTGTATCCTGCCAGTGCTCTTATTTCTAGATACCATCTGTGTTACCTGCAAATTTCCATGGAAGACAAAACCCTCATCCTGCTGACTTCGAAATTGCTCCTTCCACTCATGCGCAATGAGAACTCTCGAGCCCACGATTCTGCTGACAGTCCATTATGCACTTGGTGGACTTTTGATCTGCTCTACAGACCATATGGGGCCATGAAGCTGTATGGAAGTGTAAGAATAAGTAGGATAAATTCAGCCTAGTTTTTCATACTTGCAGTGAGCAGCGTTGTAAGAACAATCATTTCCTCGGCAGCAGCAGCACGCTTCCCAGGGGAAACCTGCAAAGCGTGAAAGACTTCCCACTCATCCTGTTATCCATGCCCTTGTATTGATTCCCTCCTCAGTACTGCTGCTCTGAACTACTTCACATGCAGCACAAAGTGGAACCATCTCTTTGGCTATATTTCTCTGACAAAGGAACCTATTCCAGACTGGCAGATTTAGACACTAATGAAAGCTGAAAGAAAGTGTAAAGAAGGAGCTCTGCTCTTTGTTAAGGCTGGTGTTTATCTCTGTAAAGTAAAACTATCATCCAAACCCTCCCTGTATACAGATATAGTTCTTGATTTTCTAGTGGAATTAATTTGGAAATAATGGAATCAGAGGATCCTAGGAAGACAGAAAACCTCTTCTACAAAAGGCATGTGACTGAGAATATATCTTCAGGACCCATAATGAATGGTATATTTATAACCACTCGCCTGTAAGCTGTGAAAGCAGCTCATCTCTAACTAGGGGAATGTAAACCAGGTGCTATGGTCTTTTAAATTACAGCCAATTCTTTGGGCACATATAGTAGCCAGAATGGAGGAGAGATTGCTGCTGCAGTGGTTTCCTTATGCTTTAAAGTATCAGACTGAATGTTATATGTATCCCTTACTGCTTGTGATACTGTTTTTGTAGCATCTTAAACATTTTATTACTCACTATTTATGCATCATAGAGGATAAATTCTTCATTAATTTGTTAAACCATAAATACACATATCCATTTCTTCCAGTTCAAAACCATTAAACTGCCCATTTTTCAAGCCCCATTTTGTTAAGAGAGGATGACACAGAAAGTGAGCTTGGGTTAGTTTTCAGTGGATCATGTTCCTTCCTAGTATGACTGTTCCCTAGCAAATGCTAGTTTTCCATTTTTGGGTGTATCACTCTCATAGAATTCTTAGTCCTGTTCTCAGCCTACCTCTCTCTGTACAGCCCCTTTGGCTCAAACCCATAAATTAAGCAGAACCCTGCTTAGGCTGCAGAAACCTCCTGTGGTCTGTAGCCCTGAGCAGCAATTCCTGTGCCAGGTGAAAGCAGGGCCAGGCAAACTTTTCATTTGTAGCAATAACAAACTGTGTGAGAGTCCTGCTGAGGAGCCAGCACCTCGAGTGATACATGGAGCAGCACTAATTGTACTGGCTGCTCACTCACAAGTTGCACCTTTGGTGAGAGATGAGCCCATAAATCACTGTGGGGAGGTCATTTGTTTGATGTAACCAGTTACATTTTGGCAGCCTAACACTTCCTTTCTGTTCTTTTTTTTTATTTGGTCCCTTTTTTAGATGCACATCACCAGAGGGAACAAGCACAGTTGTAGGTCTGCTCTCATTCCTTGCTCCTTCTTGTCACTTGCCCAGGTTCCAGAACTTTCCATTTCACATTTTCTCAAGTGCTAGCTTCCAGTGAGTGTTCCCCTCAGTTGTCTTTCACTCAAAGTGTTCAAAGCCATTTACAAATACACACAAGTTCAGGTTCTAAGCCCTTCTGCCTGCCTTGTTTTGTAGGTGGAGAAGGTAGGATATGTGTGACTAAGGAAACAATTTGCCCAAGTGCAGGACACTGGCAGTGTTTTACACCACAGTCAATGAAGTGCTGGTAATTTGTATGGACTGGACTATGCTGTACAGATGCTTTGTATGCTGATTACCTCTGCAGGAGAGTAAATCTTGCAGTGCTTAATAGGTCTGCCTGTAGTTATTTGTTCCTTCTCTTTGGTTATGTAGTGCCCAGAGGCTGGAGAGGAATAGCTGTTTCACTGTAGCACATGAAGGCAAATTCAGTTCCCTCGATGGGATTTGAGTGCCTCCTGTGAGCTGGGGGTGTTCCTCCTGGGCTCTGTACCCAGGCTAGAGGCAGACTGGGGTACCCACAGGCACCAGAACTTCTCTCTGACTGCCCTCATGGCCTGGCTGCCTGTGTGAGGCCACCATGCCCAGACCTGCTCTGTTCTTCCTCAGAGCCTGTGGGGCTGTGTCCTTGTCATGAGGGCACTGCCTTGCCAGCTCTGCTGTCACCCTCCACAGAACCCTGCTCCTTGGGACATGATGTTATCAGTCACTCCCAACCCATCATGGAATGGTGCAACAGGAGCAACCTCCTTTGGAACAATGAAGACAAAAGAAAACATTTCTAACTGGTAAGGAGCCTGTGGAATCAAGACAAGTGTGGGTTATATGACTTCTGACAAACTATTTCCAGATCACTTTAGATCTTTCCAGTCTTCACTTGCAAACTTCAGAGAACATCACTTAAACCTTGTAGGATCCTGAGCAAAGGCTGAAAAGTCACACATCATAACACAGGAGCTCAGCAGAGATTCTAAGCAGCTGTCATCTCTAGAGCCGTGGCTACAGGAATTCTCTGGGCCATTGATAAATTGCTAAACTGATTTCTTCTGTGTCAAAACAAGTCTGTCTACCTCATGACCCCAGATTTTCTGTACTGTGAGTGGTTCATAGTGTAACCACAACGGCCTGATTGAAAACTGACAAAACTCAGGTAAAACTGCAGATGACTTTTGCATCTTCCTATTTGTGACTCTCTCAGATGTGAAAATGAGCAAAATCAACGTGAGTATTGACATGAGTATTTCTAATTTTGCAAGGGCTGATGAAAATTTTGCTTTGTTTTCTAGTTGTTTTAAAATGAAAGCTTAAATTCTGTGAATAATGGAGGCATGTGTGGTCTACTACCAAGTGCCTGCTCAGCCACATTTGTGTCAACCAAGCATGTTAACTTTTCCAAGGGAAAAATATTAGCATTGCCTCCTAACAGAATTTACATGTATGATAATTCTGCATGTAAAACCTTGTCTGTGAAAAAAGGGTACTTGTGGATGTAATAATACTTTTGCACATAAAAAAGGGAATGTGTAGCTAAATATGCACAAATGTTTCATTTAATTAACTATTTATTTTAGGTAGTTCAACATTAGTTTATTCCCAGTAAACCTTTATGTTATTTTGATATTGCACATGAGAACAGAACAACTATTAGTCTATCTATGTTTCTACAAAAACTCTTATAAATAACAAATAGAATTTCAATTCTGCTATTAAAAATACCAAGGAAAATAATCTAGTAATTATATTAATTAAAGCTAGTAATTCACTTCATTAGCATGGCAAAGAGACTTAGTATGAGATAAAAATCACTCATACAAATAGAAGATGTATACTTCTAGAGAACCATTAACACTTCATAACAAAATGAACAGCGTGGGACCAAAGCAAAGGTTTAAATATAAACTGAAATATAGCTAGAAGGAATATGAATTAAAAATGCATCTTCATTCCTGAAGCACTCTTGTGCCACCTTCCCTGCAATATTGTGGGGTTAAAAACAGCTCCAGTGAGAAAGAACTCTCTTCTGTTGATTGGTTCCCATGAAAGGGCTTTTGAAATTTGTCATGAAACACTGTTAAAAAAATTAATAAACAAAAACTCCACCAAGAAAGCCAAGGAAAGAAGCTATCCATTGGACAGCCTAATAAAGGACAAAGTGAAAAGACACTGTACAGCCAGCTTGGATCACATCAGATCCCAGTCCAAGCAAATGCTGACTGTTCTGAAAACCAGAGCCTAAATACCAGGGTATCTTTGCTTCCCCTTGGACTTTCCCCCATCAGTCTTGAGTTGAAAATTCCTGAATTTACAGCTGAAGTCCTGAAGCTATCTTGAATTATGGCCTTTGAAACTTACTACTCCACTACACTGGCAAAGGGCACTAGTAGGCTTCTGTGTGTTAAAAACTTTGGGAGTTCATCACCATCTTTGCTCCTAGGAGACCTTTTAGCTTTGATTAGCAATGGTCAGCTGCTTCCACATGTACCATAGTACTTCAAAGCTGCTGCTGGTGGTGTGGACACCAAGAGCAAGCTGCATAGATGTGTTTTTCTGTTACCTGGTCTGTGACAAAAGCAGCAGAGAGGAGGTCAGCAGTATCACATTGACTCTCTTGGACCTTACAGAGATACGCTCACAACATCAGCATCACCCCTCAACAAACATGCTCATTGCACAGACAAAAGTTAGCACTCCCAAGTCAAGGCGTGGAAAGCTCCACAGGCTGTGTTCTCCTCATGATTCATAAATCTATCAAAGTCATCCAGACCCACAAGAAGATCCTAACAGCACCCCATTTAATCCACAGCTTGTTCTTCAGGAAACCGTTAATAAGTTTCTATTCCACTCGATGTTTCTAAGGTACACTCGGGAGAATTTGACCCTAAAAATCACATCTAAGCTTTCAAAAAATCAGGTAGTTCAAAATCGAGGACAATTCCCTGGTGCTGAAGGAACACGGTTCATCTTGTAATACATTCTTTTAACGTATATCCACTCCACCTTTTGGCACAGAAAGAAAATACAATACACTGATTAGGCAAATTTACTACAAACAGAAGATCCTGTCCATGATAGCTTTTTTACTCTTAGAAATGTACAAAGACATCATTTTCTATGCAGATGTGCCCTGGGGTTTCTGTTTGCTATTGACATGCCTTTAATAGTTGGCAATGAGCAAAACTACCTTGTTAAATTGCCTCCCAATCTTATTGAAATTGCCTGATACAAACTGCACCCTAATTGCTAAATTAGGACTATGTGTTTTGCTCAGCTAATTTTCTTGCTAAATGGGCACGTGGTGTGGCAGTTAAGGGCTTTTTATCAGGTTATTACAATGAGGGATTATATAGTTTCAATGTAATTGAATTTTAACGAGGACAACTCTTAAGCAAATACACCTCCATAAATGATGCAGCACTGATGTTATGCTGAGAAACTGAAGGTGACAATTCAGTGGATCCAGCTGGACCTAGGGGCCTCTTTAGAGCTTTAATTAAAATAAGTGTGGAGTCTTACCTTTCTGCATATTTTTTGAAACATATTTTTCTTAGCTGTGTCTCTGCTCCTGGCCCAGCCAGAGAGTCCAGTGGAACTGAAAAAGGTTCCTGCTTCATTTCCAGTTATCTCAGAACTGCTGAATGAGTCTTTCTGCTCTAAAGTCTGACTTGATTATTATTCATTCTTTCTTAGATGCACTTAGATAACAAATGCAGCAATTAAGCAATTCACATTCAGCAGTCTTTTTGGCTGAAACAGATAAAGAAAAAAATAGAATGCATTGCATAAGTCTTGTCCTTGTGGGATGAGAGTTGGCTGAATTCAGGGCAGTCTGAATTCCAGTGGTGAGTTCAGGTTCTAAAGCTTTCCTGGAGGAGCACTAAGTTTGTTTTCTGTACCTAGCAGCACAAGATATCTGACTTCTCCCAAAGACAACATTTCTTACTGAGAACTGAGGCAGTGGGAAATTACTTAAGACTGTGCAAGAGAAAAATATCAGCCTCGAAGTATGTTCTGATTAAGAATAAAATAAACTTCTCTCAGCTCTGATGATTGTTCAGTGGGGGCAGGGGTAAGATACACGTGACATTACACAACATTTGTGATGGGATGTCAAAAAGACAAACCCAGACACACACACTTCACTGCCAGAAAAAGAAACCCTAGAAGGCTGGGTTTACAACAGCATTACTTAGCTACTCTGTACTTGTACTATTTAGGATCAGTGTGGGGCAGATAAGTGGCAAATGACTAATTTCTGACAAGAAAAATAATTTCCAAAATACTGTGAAACTTATTGTAAATGGACAGAGATTGGGAAGTTCAAAAACCCTCAAGAAAGGGTAAAGTAAAGAAACTGGTGCATTAGGTGAGGTGACAGAATTTGTCAACAGGGATTGCAGGTATTTTCACTTATAATATGGAAACAAACCAAGCAATCCCACAAAGAGAAAATGTCTTGGCAAGCTCTACAGTTATTGTGTTTTAATTGCTGGTAAATGCCAGCTCAAATAATGGCATCTGCTGTGTACCTGTGCAACCACAGTGGGCTGGAATGAGTGCAGAGCAGAAGGCTGGCCTGAAGCCACTGCACGTGTGCACCTTAACGAGGGTCTGTGGGGAGAGGGTGGCACTGAGCAACAGACCTGTGAGACTGTAGAAGCTGCTGGAGTGGAGAAGGGATCAATGTGTGTCCACTTCACCCACTGGAAGGATGCATACACTTTAAGGGTGTTTGCTTGTCAGCTCTCTGCCTCATGCACACAGATATAAAACTGACTGTGGTGCCATGGTAAGCTCAGATGCAGAAATGTGTCTGATAACAGTCACCATAATGAGCATATTAGACACTGCTCATTACATCCTTGCAAAGCAACCAGGCCCAGCTCTCTCTGAAACACAATGAATTCAACATCAAAGTGCTGATATGGAAGAAAACGTGCTGATGGCAGCTGCTTTTATCTTTACATTTTCCATTACTAGACTACACGCTTGCTGAGAATTAAGGATTAACCCTGTCCTGGCCCATCCCTAAGCACATGGCTCTGGAGACTCCTCAAAGGATGGATTTGGAGCACAATGATAAGAGAGCTCCTGAGGAGGAAGTAAGAATATACTCAGAATTGATATAGTGATCTGACTACCCTAAGATTACTTCAAACATTAAGACACTTGAGGCATTTCAAACACCTAATCATCAAACTAAAGGTGATCCCAAATCACAAAGCAGCACCACCTCTTAGTGATGAGGACATCAGGGAGCCTGAATACTTTCTGTGCTTCTGATGGATTGTGTACCCTGAAAGAAGTCCTTTCACCACTCGCTGTCCCTCTTTCCTTCCTGCTTTACTGTTCAGGCCCATGCTGAGTTTCAAGTTATCTGACCAAGGTGCAGATGACACTGTTCAGGTTTAGAGAGGAATGAGGGCCGCCTGTTCTCCCAGTGTGCTATTTACAAGTCACTATAAAGGAAAAGCTTTTCTAAATCTGCCAAGTCAATCTGCCATTTTATATTCAGGTAGTAAAACCTCCCCAGGTCCTTACCAGCTTTCTCAGGCTCCATCCTCACTTCTCCCTTTGCTCCTTATGGCCCTTCAGGGTCCACCACTCTCATTGGGTCCTTCTCCCAGCTGTGTTAAACTTCATCTGCTCCTAATATTTGATATAGTGAGTCCTGTGTGTGTTAGGGAAATTCTTTCTCGCTTTCTGGATCTATAAATTTCATTCTTAAACTTCCCAAGAGAATAGAATGTGTGGGCAAATGTGGTATGTGTGATCTGCCTTGAACCTGTTTCTGTTTAGGTTCCCAGTGCTTGATGTCTCCTGACTCCTAAAAATGAACATTGAGCACATTCATAAGCAAGAGGTAAAAACCAACCCAGCATATGGTGCTGGGTGTTTTCTGGAGCAGAGTTTCCTATCTAGACAATGTTTGCAGGAAGCATCATCATTGCCATCTGAGAGCTTTTTGGGGAGTGTATTGAAACTACAGTGTCTAGAAGGTACAATCAGTAACAAACCTACCATATGGCAGGATCTGAGCCTGAGACCTGCTCTGTAAGTCACTGCTGCCAAATATTGTGTTAGCACAATATCCTTTCCTCTTGTCAGCTGTAGAGAACCGAGTTCCTGGTGATACAGCGACTAAGAGAGAACACCATGTTGACATTTACTCTGATTTGCCACAGACAATTTAAACAGAGAAGCAAATGAATGTACAAGGGACTAAAGCAACCCTTGACCCTGAGAGTGCTTTTTCCAAAAAGAAGAATTAGATGTGTCAATTCAAGATTCTGTGCTAACTTTGTACTGAATTTTTTTAGTATTTCACAGTGACACACTAAAACCAGAGAAAAAACAGTTAACAATAAGAACACAGCAAAGGCCTGCAGAGCCATTCAGCCTATAAAATCATTCCCTAAAGCACATATACCTCTTGCCTTCTTTCCTGTCATGTGCAAGTGCCATTGCAACAAACATGTTGTCTGTATAATGTTGCTGTAGAAATGAAGTTTCTGTTTTGGAAGTTTGGTTACACACACACATTTACCCTGTGTGGATAATTCTGGATTCTCTCTCCAGCTCAGTTGGAGTTGATCAGTCAGACTACTGTGCTGCAGAGAGGGACTGGGGGAGCAGCTGAACCTCACAGCTTCTCACAGCCTTGCTCTTCTCATTGAGCTCAGTCTGTGCTAATCAATAATAGCATCTTTGCTGCACATAGCAGCATATGCTGTTCTTTGACCTTCCCTTGCCTAGCTAAATAAGAATAGGCATGTCTACCAATTCATTTAGTGTTAGTTTTTAATCTGCTCTATGTGTCTGGGGACAGATACTTAATACTGAAGTATTAAAAATGGCAAGAACCTTTACTGGCTGTGTCACCTTCTTGGTAGGTCTAGCCCCACAGGCATTTGACAATTGGCATCTCACTGCTGTCCTAGTACAGGTTCAATACCACCTACCATTATTTCCCATCTTTGTGGGCTAGATTCAGTTGATGGTTTTGGGGGGTTTTTTGTGGGTTTTGTTTTGTGTGTGTGTTTTTTGTTTTATTTTTCAATTTTTACTTTGACTTGTACTTATTAGAAGACCTTCAGAGTGGTCTCCAGTGTCTTAGAGGTGTTGGCCAAAGTATATACCACAAGATTTTTGTAAGTCCCCTTTGCACAGGGTTATACAATTCCTTCCATGAAAGGAATTGATAATATGTGAAAGACTCTGATTTCAGACTAATTGAAAGAAAAAGGAACATGAAAGCCTGAAGTTTTAGCCTGAAAGGATGTTTATTCCCAGTATTTTTAAAAGGCTTGGGTTCAGGCTGGTATGAAGGTTCAGCTTAAGGTCAGATCTGAAAACCTTTGATCAGCTCCAAATATTTCATTAAGATAACTTCAAGAGGTCTCTGGTGTGTTTAATACAAATCTGTCTTCATTTTAGCTAGCTAGATGTCTAGGTATTTGAATGGAACTAATATTTGTGACAATCACCAGAGAGGTTGCATTTAACTTAGATACATCCATTTTGCTACACTGAAGGTCCATGTCTCAGTGAAGGCAAATTTAGGCCTCTGCTAGAGGGCCAGTGTCTTCGAGCAGCTGCAATACAGCCTGAAGTTAAGACCCTCTGCAAGGTGGCTGGGTACTTCTTCATTTTGGCACAAAAAGTGAGCCTCAAATGGATTCAAAGTTTAACTTTATGTTGTGAAGAAAACAGCCTGTTCAGCTTTTGATAGAATGCTCATTGATGTGTTTGGAGACATTACTTTCCTGGGCAGGCTGCTTCGTATATCATAAATCCTGCTTTATCCAATACCATTTATCTGGGAACTGAAAGCAAATATGATCAGTGTGGTCAGTGGAGATGAAGTTGCCCAGGGTTTGTTTTAGTGTAATGATGGATGTCTAGAGAAATGGGATGTAATGTGAGTTGGGTTTACATGCAGAGACAGCTCTTTTTCCTCATCAGGAAAGATGCTCCAAACTGTCAAAGTGTTTTGTTTAGCTTGGTTTTAAAGTTGGAGAGAGTGAAGATTGTTTTTGGTGTTTGAGTCACTTGAAAAATAGGTGCTGTATAAGTGGCTAGGCCAGGTTCTCACATAGATAACCTTAATAATTTGAGAGGGAAAGCACAGATCATGTCTTGAGGACTTTAACTTCCTACAAGGACAATTTTGATAATTTGGACCAGTCTTATTTATTAAAATGCATTAGCAAAGCCTTGTGCAATATTGATGACAGTGAGAAAGAAAAGCTATTTCGAGCCAGATGCTGAGTGACCTCTCACAAAAGAAGATTCCGTCCCCTTTCTTTTCTCACTTTAACATTTTTCACCTGAATATCCTAAGTACGATCTGCCAGGATAGGAAAAAGTCTTCCCAGTAAAAGGAGGGAATAGCATGTTGTCTTTCCAGTTTTTGGTGCACCCCAGATGAGCAGTGTTAGTCACAGCCCTTGAGGATGGAGAGCCTGAGCTGCTCTCTGGCTGCAGCTGAGCAGGTGCTAAGCACTTGAGGCAGTCATGCTGTGCAGAGCACAGCAATCCTGGCAAAAGCAAAATAAATCCCTAAGCCCCCAATAAATATTGTTTGCATATATAGCTCACCAGGGCTGACTACCAGCAGGAATAAAACATGTGGAAGACAATGCTCTTAACTGAGGGTACACAGCTTGACTTAGATAATAAAGGATGATGGTACAGGATCTGGAGCAATAAACACCATATTTTAATGAATAATTTTTTGAAATAACAGAACACAAAGTCATTATAAGAGTTTATCTGTTTCCATCAGCAATCTGTTGTGTTTGTGACAGTAACCTTGGCCTGTATTTGTTCACATCATCTTTATGCCAGGAGCTTTTGGAGGGGTTGCTATGGAGCATGATTACAATCCTCTTGGAAAGTGGATGCCTGCTATCACCTTTGCACCTGAGAGGTGCAAAAGGAGTAATTAGCAAGGTAATATATGGAAGCAGGCAGTCAGAATTAATTTCTTTTAGTCCTCCCTGGGTGACTGATGAGAGGGATCTTCAGGAGCTCCAATAATCTGTGTAAATAGTTCGAACCTCTTCTGAGCCTAAGAATGTCAGAAAATTCTGAGTAGTTCTCACTTTTTCTTTGCCTTACTTTAGAGATTTCTAAATTTTTAAATTTGGTGTTGTGTTGGTGGAATCTAATTTGTGATCTTTCTTTGTTTCTGAAAGGTTTGCTGTTTTGTCCAGCTGGATTAGAAAATCTGGTTGCCTTCCTGAGAGGTGTCCCAGTTCTTTGTGGCTACCAAGTTTCATGACAGGTTGTCAAGTGTGGGTGTGCTGTCTTTTCATTGTTTTGAAATAAATTCTTACTGTTGACTCAGGAAGGCAGAAGTTTTAAACACAGGAATTCCCAGTCTGGGGAGGGCACAATCTGTTGTCTAGGTTCTCGGGACAGGTTTTGATAACTGTCACAGAGAGAGGATGATGTGCTTGCTCGATAAGGGGCTCGTTTTTCCCATGGTCTTGGTGGAAGTTGTGTCTGACATAGGGCTGGGCTGTTGTGTGGACTGGGAAGAAAAGGAAAGTGGTCCTTGCTTTAAACTAATACTTGATGTTAAGGTGAGTAGTTACAGAGGGCATATGAGCTTAATATCTCCTGCACATAGATCCTTGAAAGAGAGTGAATGTGTGTGCCCTGAGCAGCCTGACCTGTGAACAGAATGCAAAGCCTGGTCTATTTGCAGAACAGGAACTTTGTTGCTATATTTTCCTTCTTGAGGCTCACACAAGCTGAAGACCCTTGGAGTAAGCATTGTGAGGGGTAAAATGACCTTTTTGTTCGTCAAAANATTGAGAGGGCTGGAAAGGGAAAAGCTTTCCCCTGGTGTCCTTGTCACCTGGGAAGGAGGAGGTTTGGGGCAGGTTTCTTTCTTGCTTTTTTTTTTATATATATATTTTTTTTTTATTTTTATTTTTTTTAAGTTGTGTCTGAGGGTGAGGGTGAGGAAAGAGAGGAGTCTGGTGTTTTTTTTGCTGTTGAAGGGCAATCTATTCTTTTCCTTCCAGCCCTGCTAGTTCTCAATCCAACCTGAGCCTGGAGATGATAATAGAGAGCTTTCACATCCAAATGTGTCAATTTACTTCCACAATAGCAAACCAGTGAGGGCTGAAAAGGAAGCCACTGCAACGCTAACAGTTGCATTGTTCCAAAACCACTCTACTCCTCAAATTCAGGGAAGGAAATCTAATCAAAGGCCATTCAATTCTGAGCCACATCCTTCCTCATCATCTTGATGCTTCTCATCTTTCTTAAATCTTTCTTCTTAGTAAAATCACCGACATGCTGACCTGGACAGCTCTATCTGACCATACTGCATCAACCTGGCAGAGTTGAGGATGTTTATCCATGACCTGGGAAATGACTAACCTTCTCATTCAGTGGTGTCACTGGAGCAAAGAAATGGAGGGCAGGGACATGCATTTATCTCTGTGGCTTCCTTTCATCTCTAAGCCCTAGGGAGATTCATTTCAAGAAGACAGGTAAGCTCCAGAAATGAATGTTTCACTTTTAGATGTTATTTACAAACTAAATGCAATCATTTTTCCATGTTAATAGAAATGGAGACAATGTTCTTCATAGACTATGTCAATAAGATCTTTGAATCCTTTCCTGAAAATAATTTTACTCTTTAATGGGCTTGCAAATATAAAGTAGGAAACAGAAGTTCCCATTTTAGACCATTCAGTTTAACCCCCTCAGGCAGGCAGAGATGAAATGATAATTTCTGTGATGCAGTGAGAACTCATCACAGCACAAAGCCTTTCTCAACTCTAGAAGCAGACTGGCAGTATAAATGTGACAGCCAAGCTAGACACTCATGACTGGTAGAAGTGTCTCTAGGTCTAACAAGTGTTGTGCCAAGACAGCAGAGAGGGGTTGTGCTCAACATGCCTGTGTCAGTGATTAGCAGGGCTGTGCCCATTCAATCCCCTCCAAAGGTGAGCTGCTCAGGAAAGGGCAGGAATAGAGGAAAGAGAAAAAAAAACCAAAACCTTCTGGGAACTCTACAATGTCTGGTGTTGCAATGCAAGTCCTAAAGCAGACAGTCCTTAATGTGCTCAGAGGGATTT
This sequence comes from Sitta europaea, assembly GCA_013400255.1. Taxonomy (NCBI): domain Eukaryota; kingdom Metazoa; phylum Chordata; class Aves; order Passeriformes; family Sittidae; genus Sitta; species Sitta europaea. Next base: position 397,264 of record VXBS01007386.1, read on the forward strand.
TACCTGTGTGTTTCAAAGACCTTTGCTTATGTGGGGGAGCCTCTTGCCCATAGTAAACTTTAGAGTTAAGGAAGACACACAGAAGAAGGCTGCCTTTACTGTGACTCTGAAGCCACTGCTCAAAATAGCCCACACAGTAATAAGAAAATAGAGCATCAGCCTTAGTTTCCCCCAGTGTAAGTAAACCCTGGTGATGGAGGATTTTGCAGCCATGCCTGTGCATTGAACATGGCTTTGTGGATGCACCTGGAAGCCAAGGTCAGCAGCCAGCCTTCTTCTGGGGGTTTGGTCCATATGCCACAAAAAACTCACAAGAGAACCCATTTCAATTTTAGCTGTGGTCTTTTGTTACTGCATCTTGAAAACAAATCTAAAGCTTTCAAAGTCTTGAGTTAAACCCTCTGGAAATGTTTTTCACAACAGCTGCAGCAGAAGAGCATGCAAATCTCTCAGATCAGTGTCCCTCTGAGTTCTGTGCTCTGGAGAATTGCAGAAGGGGGAAAATAGCTTCCAGCTACCTTTCTAGTGTCCAAGTACCACAGAAACCAGGAAGCTGTTTTGTTATGTCAGATTCTGGCAAGCAAGAGTAAGATTTGTAATGTTTAAAAAGGCAGCTAGTGAACAGGGGTTGACTTCAACAGTGTGAAAAAATCTCACCTTTATTCACACAGGAGCAGATTTATTGTCATCAGTGAATGTCTTATTTCCTTCTACCTAAAGAGTCTCTTTTTCTGTGAGAGAGAAAACATTCGAGTCAAAGTGGTATAGAAGCTGATTTCCTGGTGGCCAGCTGTAACACTTTCCAATCATCCTTCATATGATTATGTTTTGCTTTATCACAATATATTTATTTGCAAGTTTTTTATGCTGAATTTCTGAGTTCAATGGCCTCTTGAAATGTATATCACAGTGTATTTACAATCAGTGCATGGGAAAAATTCAGTATGATAAATACTGGATAACTGTTCCTCTTCTAAGGAAATTGTAACAATCTAAAGTACCTTAAGTCACAAATTTTTTCAAACCCAAACCTTCTGCCATTTTACTTTGGCACAAATTCCACAAAAAAAACTGTAAATTTGTGTCTGTAAGGGAACTAGTAGCAATTTGCCTGGGTCTGAAACTAATACAAGCAAGCTTACCAGAATATGTGAAAGCATCCTCTACTTCTGGAGGATTTCTTCTGTCTTAGTTGGTATGGATTATGGAAGTTTTGCAAACTTATTTTTTTAATTAAAAAGGGAGTTGTTTAAAAAAAAAAATATTCACTGCCAGTTAATTACCAGGAAATGGAGAAGCATGTGCTTGCTGCCACAATTAATTAGTCTGCTGATGGTTTCCTAGCTCACATAGGCCCATATTCTAATTATATGGAGCCAGTGTCTGCCATGAAGCATTAGTGTCCAAGCACTGAGGGGTGAGCAGTGCCATGAGCTTCATCCCTGGGTCAGCTCTCAGCAACACAGATGGTGAAGTCCCATCAAGTGATCCTGTCCCCTCCTTCTGGTTAACACTGATTTTCTCACCTTTAAGGACTCTGTCCAGGCAGCATTTAACCAATTAAGGAAGGGAAAAAAACAAAACCCTTTCACAGTTTCAGAGGGAAGAAGGGCATCTTAATTTGTGGGCTGTGACCTTGCAGCTGTGCAGTTCATGGGCAGTTTATTGGTGCTGAAAATAATGGAATAATCCTATAGTAAAGAAAACAGAGTATTCCACAGAGAATCTAGGCGAGGTAAAGCTGTTCAAACATGAGATGAAATGTGGTGGTGTTTATTTCAGCCAGATGTATTGCTGTCATGTTAAATATTTTGTTATTCTTTTTGAGTGAAAGAGCTCAGGAAATAAACCTTTGTTTTTGATTTGTACTCAACAAAGGTAATAAGTGTGATGGGAAACACTCTAGAAACTCTGCTATTGCCTTTTCTCTTGTGAGCTTTTCACCTGCACAACTTGTTTCCAGCCACAGCCAAGCCTGGGCATCCAAAGGACACCACGTTGCCAGATCTCCTCTGTTTTCCTAAGGAACAGACATCTGGAGGCATATGATTAAATGTGATTTCCCACCTTACAGAAACAAAGAAATAAGTGAACTGTTGTTGCTGTCCAAGCTATAGGAGAGGACAATTTGAAGTTGGTGCTTGTGTGTTGGCTCAAGGAGCAGAAAGCAGAAGTCTAAATACATTTTGATTTATTTTTAAGATCTCACAGATTTTAAGTTAGCATTATGATTTCAAAACAGGTAAGGAACAGACATAAGTCTTGTGTCTAGGGGACTGATTGTAGTAAAAGCAAAATGAAACCAAGTTTAAGACTCCCAAAGTTAAATAAACAAATTGAATATTTAAAAATATTAAAGTTTTGCACTTTGCTAGAGGCTGGATTATGCTGTGTCCACCCCCATTTAACTTTTCAGCTAGTGCTGACAGCAGGGCTCAGTATCTGTATTCTAAGCTGAGGTTATTATGCTAATAAGATAAACAAGATGTGTCATCATAGCATTTTGGGAGGCAGAGAGGAAATACCCTTGTAAATACAAGACCCAATGGTTAAACTATTTTTCCAAAGCAAGTACATTTTGTCCCACCCAGGAAAACCAAACCACCAAAAACAAATAAAAAAGCTTCAGATGCTACTAGCTTGTAGAGCAACTGGCTGTCATGGTAATCGCTCCTTCCTGGCAACTGGTAAAATGTTTAAGGACAGGAGCTGAATAAAACTGAAATTTATTTTTCATTGCCTTTCAACTAGAATCAGTGTCTGTGCATTTATTGGTTGCTGGATACTCTTACTCTGGCCATTTCAGTTCCGAAGAAAAGCTGAAGCTGGTGCTCTAAACCATCCTTAATTTATTACAGTTTTTTGCAGTATTGGACTCTAGTCTTATCCCTCATTGTCTTATTTTAAACTCTTGACTTGCTCTGATTATTATATAACTTTATGGTTGCCTTTGGTCTTTTGTCTTTCCATTCTTCATGTTTTTCTAAATTTGGAAAGAAATACAGAAGTGTTCAGTTCTGAAGCCTCAGTTGCATTGCCACTGAATAGATTGGCATTTTCACCTCCTTCCTTTGCAGGGTGTTCTTTTTTTTGTGCATTTGAGAATAATCCAGCAGTATACAGCTGATAGCCCAAATCTGCTGTCAGCTGTGTCAGGAAAACAAAGATGAGGAGTGAATGGAAAATAAAACCCTTGAAGCCTCTGGGATAGCCTTTACTTTTATTCTGAAGATTTTAAAGGAAAAGAAATAAAGCTGAGATTTCAAGGTGAGATCAGAAAGGCAGTTTTAAATCAAAGAAGGAAATACAGACTTAGTGATGTGGTGTTCTGCCAAAGGTCTTAGCAGTGGTTGGTGGTTTTCTTGGAGAAACTTGGCTGGATGATAGATTTGACTAAAACATGGGTAGATTGATCTGTTTCATTCATGATGTTTCTGAAGTATCTAACTTGTATCTAACATGCTTAGTCCTCCATTAGTCAAATCTACTTCTACCTTCTTGAGCAATAAAACCACTGAAGGTTAGTATGCAATTGCTGTGTCTGTTTAAATAATGTGATTGTTGTGAGGGTTTGACAGTGGGTCTGGGTCTGAATGGTTAGTCAAATGTCCTCATACTAAGGAAGCTGGAATTGGAATCATCTTGACTTTTTAGGTCAGTATATGTGAGCCAATTTTCATTCCTAAAAAGTGTCCAGTCAGAGTGAAATTCAAGGTAGTTTTCATGGATTTAATTAGACAAGAGCAGGATGAGAAGTCATTCCTTTGGGTTCTTTGACATCAAAGCTCTGTATTTTTGTTAGCATTTCATTCTATTTCATAGCAAAAAACTGATATGCAAGTACCCTGTGGGATCTGAAGCAGTGTGCTGGGCAGGGATAGTGGTGCTGTGTTGGCAGTAGTCAGTGCTCATGCTGGAGGAGCAGAGGTCCTGCACACAGTCAGCTTCAGTATGCTGACCCACCTGCTTTTAAGCAGGCAAGTAATTCCAACAGATCTGTCAGTTTAGAAGGCCATTCTTTCCTGAATCTCCCAGGCTTTCTGTTGCTGCTTCCCCAGCTCAGTTAATGGGAGCTCTCCACAACTTCTCCCATCCAAGGTCAGGCAGGTTAAGTTACTCCTCATTTGCCTCAGGAGCAAACCCTGCCTAGCTGTGTGCACAGGAATAAATCCAATGTGCTTGGGCAAGTTTGCAGGCACGGAGTTCATCTGTCAGGGAGTGACTTTTGTGTGCTCCTGCAGCCTCTGCTCGTTGCCTGTGCAGGGGTGATGTGGGTAGTGATGCCTCAGATGCTGAAGGGGCTGATCAAAACTTGAAAGAGCTGATCAGCATGGGGCAGCAGTGTGGAAGGGACTGTTCCCACTGATGAGTAATGAATTGTATAACTGTATTTGGCTTGGAAAGGTCAGTTGGATTGTGGAGGGTTTTTTTGCTATAGATATATCCCTTACATGCTATAAACACGAGGCTATTATTCATGGAATAATTTTTATTTATTATGGCATTTTTACAAATGCTTTCCCATGTTCACATGCTAAACTCCCACTAAATTCGTGAACTTTGGATGGGATTCAGTTAGCTATACTTCCATGACTGTAACACAAAATTGAATTTGTAAACATTCTCTTTATAGCATATGCACATCACAGTGGAAATGATTGAAGCAAGACCTCTTGGGACATTTGTTCTCAGGCTTTTGGCCAATTTGAATTGCTTTTAAAACAGGTTATTTATCATTAGCATCCTCTTTTCTCACCCTTCCTTACCCATCTTTATTTTTTTTGTTGTTGTTTTTTTTTGTTTGGTTTTGGTTTTTGTTTGTTTGTTTGGGTTTTGTTTGTTTGTTTGTTTAGTGTTTAGGTATTGGAACAGGCTGCCAGGGCTAACTTTGAACATCCAGGCACGTAATTTACCTGCCATTCAGAGCTCTTTCATGCCCACTTGGAACAGGCTCACCAGCCAGAAATAGCTGCAGCCATTGCAAGGATGCAACATTACTCAGGTGAGGCTATGTGAAGGAGAAAACAATACCTGCTGTAAATAAAACAGCATGAAAGATGAATATTGTTAGATCAGCTATTCTGACCCCCCAGGCAGTTTTTTTACATTGTCCTGCTAACTCCATGTTTTTGACCTCTAATAGATTTTAGAGATTGAATTTACTTTAAGTTGCCCAGGCTGTCCCTGGGGGAAAGCTAAGGTTATTGTTGTAATATTCTTAAATCCCACCCACTACTTTGGAGAGATCCAGACTCCCAAAAGGAGATGAAGCATAATCAAATACTTCAATAATGATTTTAGGAATTGCTATGCACAGTTTCACTCACATGTTTATCTATTTTTGTTGCTGGTGCCTTGGGACAGGGAGCTTGCCATGTTTTAAAATAAATAAAGCTGTCCTGTTTGTGATATGAGCTTCCCTGCTGAGCAGGAATGCATAAGTCAGCTATGACTCTTCATCACTTTTCAGCACTTTTTTGCAGGAAGGTTGTCTGCTGCCTGAAACTGTCCCCATATCAGTGGATTCATTTCAGTGAAGTTTCCTGAACAAATGACTGCTTAACTGGAACTGTCACTAGGGAGAAATGAAAGATGAAGAAATCAAAGGGAACTGAGTATGGAGAAGCAGTGGAAAGAAAAGAAACAGCACAGTTGTGTAGAGCTTCTTTTAAATTCTGTGCTTTCTCAAAGATTAGACCTATTTGTGCCTGTCAGTTGGATTCAGTCCCATGTATAAAATTAATTTTGAAGCTGCTTTAAAAGAAATCTGAAGGTTCTAGTTAGTTGAAGTGACCTCAAAATAGTGACACAATGCTTCTAATTTTACCTCCTAGAGTTTATTGAAGAGGTATTTGTGGGCACAGGCAAATACACGTGAGTCTAGGATCTAGACTTCCTCACTTGGACTGTCCAGGGGACTGTAGTTTTCAAAATGCTAATAGTGCTTTGAGTTGTGCCATTAGAATATATTCTAACAGATCAAACAGTATTTGACTAGCAACTTTTATTGTCTCATTAATATGTACTTGAACTTAGATTGAGTACAGTCTAAGTACAGTCTATAGCTTGTACTCTTGCTCCAATAGGATAGAATGATTTATTTAGAATGAAAGATGAAATGGGCAGCTGAACATATAGTCCTATTAGTGAAAGAAAACAGTCTATTGCTTCAAGGTCTCCCACTCTGTCACCTCAGTGTACAAGAGCTGGTGTTTAGAAGCTCTTTCAGTTGCATTTTTCATCCCTTCATCTGGTTAAAGCTAGAAATGCAACTGTCTTGTCACCTGTTGGTGTTACCATCAGTTCTGTAGGGAGAACATGCACCATGATGCTGTGATATGTGTAGATATTGTATGCATCTGTGCATTAAAAGATTAAAATGCAGGCTGATATTTAAACTACTGGTGTTTCAATGTGCTGTTGAAACCACAAAACTTGCCTTGTTGTTCAGATTCACTCTTGGTATTTTAATGGTAATTTGTAGCCATCTTTAAGGAAAACCAAACAAAGCCCTTGGATGTGTGATTTCTCTCTACAAGTGTTATGATTGCTAGGTTTTTCCCCCTTAAAGAACTGCTTTAAATCAAATTTTAGAAATTAGTCTTGTGAGGCAGTAGGGCTCAAGAGGGTGGCAATACCTCATGCTGGTTATTGCACAGGGTCAGTGGTTCAAGTTCACCACTGCTCATTGTCTAAACACATTAAAGGAAATGGAGTGTCTGCTCTGCCAGCTAACTCATAAAATATGCATTCACCTCACCATAGCTGCTAATTGTCTCCCTCCTGGTTGTCAAACTCAGTGGAGAGGCTGAGAGGTGAGGGAGACTATGAAAAAATGAATTATACACCCCTGCTTGTAAGGATCTCATGAAGGCATTTTAGTCAGGAATTAGGTGTATGTACGGGGGTGAAATCCTTCACCCTTGTTGCCTTTACACCAACAGTCAATATTGGTCTTTTGGTTTGTTAGACTAGTTTGCATATAGGTGTACTACATTAAATAAAAATAAATATATTTCTTTTCCTATGGAAGAGAACTAGTTAATGGGAATAACTGAATGGTGTTAATCGAAGTCAAGCATAAATTTTGAGTTTGTCCACATGACTGAAAAGTGGTGCAGGTTCTGGAGTCTTGTGGTCTGGAGTGTGGGTGAGGAAACCATTCAGAGGCAAATATTCAGGTTAATGGTGTGAGGTTTCAGTGTTCTGCCCTGTAACAGAATAAATGCTTTCCTAATTACTCTGCTTTCAGACTGGACCAACAAGGTTCATTCTATAACAGAAAAACAAAATATTTTTGAGCCGTTTGTGGCAGGCCTGAGTAAAAAAAAAAATGGTGTAAGAATGGAACAGAATAGTGCCATACAAAAGGTTCATATAGTCAGTACTCTGTTTTTAGCTGTAACAGTACAAGGTGGTTACAAATGAGCAAGAACAGCTTGAACATTTAGTACCTTTTATTCCTGTTACCTTCCAGACTTCTGATTTCTTTTAGAACGTGACTCCTATTTTTTAGTTCATTTCCTAATCCCTAATGATTTTTTTTTTTTAACAGTTCTCTATTTGGCACACATAAATGTCTAGTATCCAGTCTGGCTTCTTTTGTCCAGGAGTTTCACAGATCTGCTACCTGTAGTAAACCACATCTTTGCTCTGGACCTGGCTCCCTGGCTCCCTGTTTGGTTCCCGTTCTTGAGGTGGAAGAGAAAAGGAGCACTTGCTCTTAATACCTCTGTGATTTATGTATTAAACCCCTCCTAGGCTGTTTTTTTCCCAGACTGACAGTCCTTTAAAGAGAGGTTTGACACATGTAAGCAGATCTCAGATCGGAGTTCATTTTCTCTCTTTGCTGCATGCTCTCTGTGTTCCTCTGCCTCTCTGCAACTGCACCCTGTGAGACCAGGTGAGAGGGCTCCAAATATGCACCAAATATGGAGCCTTGACTTTTGCTTCACCACTGAGGGTTGAAATTATTGAGTATCTAATAAGCAGCCTGTACTTGAGAGCTTTTCTCCCTGTGTAGATGGATTATTCCATTAGTATTTTAGGCAGGCTAGAATTTTTCTAGCTGGACCTCTGCATGCATTTCCATAATCAAATAGATGCAGGCACTGGTTTGGAAGGCAGAGTTTTCAGATCCTGATGAGGCTGCTAAGCTAAGCAGAAGTGAGCTGACACTGAGATTCCTGAGCTTTCAGTCACAAGCAGGTTTTTGTGGCTTGGCACAGGGGGAAGCAGTGAGAGGAGTGCCAAAGGTTTGGGAGTGCTGGAGGCAGTCAAGGCTCCTGCCTATTGCAGTATGAGATGGCCCAGATAAATCCATCTCTTTGGTAGGAGCTTTGCAGACAGGAACAGCTTGTTGGTTTTGCCTGAATGATGAAGAAAAACAGGAGAATGGGAGTCTTCATTTCTTCTGTGACTTTTTGCTATTGACTTGAGTAACTTGGATCAGATCTCTTCCCTCCACTCTGTACCTTATTTTCTGAGTCTAGTTGATGTATATTTACAAACATAAGCATATATTGACAAGTTTTGATAACAATCCATGATAGGCAAGCAGAAACCACAGATACTAGATTGTTAATTAAAGGAGAAAATTCAAAACTTAGGTGTAGAGCACCTCTGTGTGCAGTGTTCTGTCCTTGGTATTTCATAGCTGTTGTATAGGTTTATTTTCTGTCTTTAATGAAAAGAAATAATATATCATGTCAGGGACTAGAATAGCTTCCCTTTATTTAAAAAAAATTAAAATTGCTGGTTATTCCCTCCTCAGACATCAGGACTTCAGGGGCTACATCAAGAGGCAGAGAGATGAAGGTGGTTCAATTCAGCATAGTTTATATCCTGACAGTTTGTGAATTTACATTTATGAGAAGGAATAGGAGAAGGAAAGAGGGAACTGAGACTTGTCAGAGCTATGTCCAATCAAAGCAAGAAATTATTAACAGGAATCAATCTTCTCATGCAAAACATCTGCAACCTTTTTTGAATGGATATTTTGAAGTCCAACTTTCTGAATAAAACTATTACAGAGTTGCTTCAGGGAAACTGTAAGTTTGGAAAGTAGTCAGTGTTCAGGCTTTAAGAAAGGAGAGAAAGTTGCCCAGAATGTGGCAAAATTCATGTCTTTCAGTCTTTGTCATGTCCCATTTCTGTCCTCATTCACACTGATGACAAAGGTCTTCAGGGGATCTATATGCCACCAGTCTAAAAACACCCTACCTGAAGGCATCTTGTCTTTGTTGTTATTGCTGGAGGATGATCTGTTAATTGAAAAAAAAAAAAAAAAAAAAAAAAAATCCCTGCTTCNGTGATTTTTTAAATTAAAAAAAAAAAAAAAAAAAAAAAATCCCTGCTGTTTTTTGTAGGGGAAAGGTCAAGCACTGCTCAGCTTTCAGTGTTTAAAAAGTTGTGGCAAAATAATCAGCCCTTTAATCTAACTATGAAATGACAAATCTGTGCTTGCTCAAGGAAGAAAGAAGCCCTGGCATTACTGTTTGAATTCATAATAAGGCTTCACCTTTTTTTTTTTTTTTTTTTTT
>VXBS01007386.1:406858-468180 GCA_013400255.1 Sitta europaea
CTCAGCCACTTGAGAGGATCTATGCTGCAATCTAGTGTTTTTCTAGCCAGAAAAGGTGATCTCCTCCTCAGATCCTTAGATGTAAGTTGAAGTGAAGAACTTAAAAACTCTTTGAATAGCATCAGTTTGCAGATGAATCTCTGCTTCTTGACAGGCATCAGCAGTGAGGTGGGTGGAAACACCTCTGGTTTTTTTTTTATAATTCATATTGAGTGGAGAAAGATGCTGCCCTCAGTCCCCTCTCCCCAGTGTAGAAGAGAGCAGCACAGTGAGTGAAACAGTGAAGCTGCTACACTCTGCCAACTGGCAGCAGACCCAGAAGACTTATGCAATTAATTTCTTCTGAGTCATCTCTGCTCTCACATACCCAGCACCTGGTGTCTCTCTTTTGCAAGTTACTGCAGCCACAAGGACATCTGGGATCGCTGAATGAACTGGACAGGCTGAGGAGGAGGCCAGGTTTGAAAGCAGTAAGATGTAGGCATTCTTCCCTTCTCTACCTGTGCACCTGATCCCTGTGACTGCACAGACAGGTGGGGTACCCTGTGCATGCAGAAACTTGGCAGCTACATGCCCTGTTATGGCAACTGAACTGGTAAATCCTTGGACACTTGTGGCAGTGCACATAAGCAGAGAAACTCCATCCCTCAGCTGTGCACAATGGAGTGGATTTGTATTTTCTAGGTATGACAGTCGTAGCACATTAATAGACTAGAAAATGAAATAACTTCCTAAAGATACTGTTGTGGAAAATTCTGGTTAATTTTCATCCAATTTCCCCATTAGAATGTAGAATTTTCCTGTAATTTGCACTAGGTTATGCCTTTTGTGGATCCAACTGCAGTCATCAAAACTTCTCTTTAATTAGTTTTCTAGACCAAATACCTATGTGCTTTTGTGTCATTTGCTCAAGTGTGTTACCTAAGGCTGAGTTACCTTGCCTGGAAAGGATTTGTAAGAGATGGGACATAAGTAAGAAAGAATGAAAAAAACCCCTAGAAGAGTTGAATAAGGCATGGGGAGTAAAATGAAAAGACATACAAGGATATATTTGATAGTGCTATTAACCAGGCACTTCACAAATAACACCAAACAAGGAATGGATCGAAGACAATTCTGTCCAGACCAATAAGGACCAATTTTTACAAGGATGAGTTATCTATAGGCAGCTGCCAAATGGCTTGCTTATTCAAATAGGATTAAATGGTTCAAATTCCCATGATTACTGAATCTCCCTTGAAATACTAAAGCAGCCACTTAGAATGTTCTTAAGGGCTGTCCTTGCCCTGAGTCTTTAAATTTGCTTTCAGTTCATGTCCAGTCAGTCAATTGGCAGTACAGGGCAAAATAAAAAATATGTGGCTGCTTTAAACCATATATATTGAAGGCTTCAGGTTGTTGAGAGGTGTCTGTTTGAATATTTGAATTATCTTCTAATAAAGTCTTTATCCCTTGGAAAGAGGAGAATCTGTTCATGATCCACAATTTGAGTTTAGGTGGCATTATCCAGACATTTTGGGGTGTAAGAAGAAGCAGAAAAGCCTTGGCAACCATTGTGCATTGCTATATGAAAAACTACTTTACAAGCAACTGATTACATTAGGAGAGGGCTGCACACAAACAAAATGAAATTCACCTTTTGTTTTGTAATGTTTTTATCAAGTATTATCTCCACTCTCCAGAACCAGTTCAGTCACTAATGGATTTTTTGCTTTCCATTTCCTTTCAGTGTTTTCTTGACTGATTGAGGTTTAATATCTCCATATATCTACATAAAATGTGCCATAAAAATATTTATATATTTACATGTATGCCAACTACATATGCATTTCAAGTCTTCTTTCATCACTTCCACTGTAAGTAACCTCTAGGCAGAGCAGTGCCTGCAAGCTATAACTACCAAACTGGAAGAAATGCTATTTGGCTGCACCTCTCATCTCTTATCAAAGCAGTAGCAATTTAAAGGCCATCTCATTACTGTTTTCAAGGTTCAGCAGACATGTAGCAAGAATAAAGATCAGTTTTTTTAAAACAATCTAATTCTCCACCTGATTGCTCCCCATGCTTGATTTGTGCACACAGCATAATAATGTTATTAAGGGTAATCAGTAGTGCCATTGTTACTCAGGCAAAGAAAGGCTACTGAGCAGCTCTTACACAGGAATCATGTGAGATAATACAGCCCATAGAATATTCCTGTGCTATGACAAATCCTGATGAAAAGCTCAGGTCAAAACTGCCAGCATCTGCCAGAACACACAATTATTAATTGCATGGTGGGGTACACAGGGCCATGGGCAACACCTTTATTAGAAACCAGAGCCTTGTGTCCAGAGCTAATTTTCCAATAATTGGTGCTGTGTGTCCCTGTTATATACCAATTCAGGTATTGATTTAACATGTAAAAATGAGATTAAACAGAAAAGTACATCTCTTGGGGATGAAAGACCATGTGAAGAATCTACAAATAATGAAATTTGCTTGTCATGTGGTGCTTTCTATCTGCATTGATAACACTAGGACACGTAGCAAAGGCAATGTAGGTAAATAACACTGGCTGATTAGGTAAAAAATACTCACTTTTCATTTGAAGTTTTACAAGTTTTTTTATTCTTCATATTGACCCAGTATTATTATAACATTTAATTTCAGAAAGTAACCCAGGAAACTGTAGAGAGAAAGACGTTTTCCTCTGAAAATTTCCATTTGCTCTGTATTTTAATCAAATCGTTTTTTTACTTTATTTTTTTGTCACTCAGGAAGAACCCAATGGAATTCAAAAGCATTTTAAATTTTAAAGATATTTTAGTAAAATATAGTAATTACCTATGTCATATATAAACTGGGGGACAAAAAAAATAGCAAAGTAAACAGACATGACATTTGCCCAAATACAGGTTCCCATGCATTTTTTGGCTGTATGATGCAAGCTGTATCAATCTAGCAAAACTTTCATCTAGATAATAATGCTCAGTCCTTTTTATTTGCTGGTTATTGTTATCAAAGCAGTGAAGACCAAGGGTGGTATTTGTGCCTCCTTATTACTGGTGCTTGATATAGCAAAGATATTTAGAACTCTTTAGTTTTGTATTTCTAATCTTTGTTTTAAGGGAAACCTTTTCTCCACATTCTAATTGTGAGAAGAGGTTAAAATTAATGCAAAGTGTGAGAGAGAAATTATTGTTATGGGCAGGCTTACTCAGAAAAGTAATGCAGTCCTGTGTTGACATTAAATTGAGGAGTATCAGGCAGGAACCATCAAACACCATTTTCCCCATCACTAGAAGAGTCTGCTTTAAGCAAACCTTTCTGGGGGTGAGTTGTGCAGCCTCTTTTGGCTCTGCAGGGCTGCTACAGCTAAATGCACCCATGCATGCACTCTTGTTCCCTGACCTTCACAAAGAAGAAAAGAAAAACAACCCCTAAAGCTTGTTATCCATACTTGTCTTTGCAATGACCCTGCCTCACCAATACCACACATTCATCAGATCCCAAAGCTCTGTCTGGAGCAGACATCCCTCCCTGATCTCTCATCAGTGGTGGGACCAAGGTGGGGCAAGAAAGATGCCTTACTGAGATACTGGATCCAAATGCAGCTGTTTGGCAGCTGCCATGGTGAACCCTGCTGTAAGTACTCTGCAGAGTTAACAGAGCACAGCAGAGGATGTTGGCACTGCTAGTCTTACAGAGGGTACCTCTCATAACCAAGGATCAAATGTAAATCCTAAAATGGCAAATTTATGAAAAATGCAATGGCTGTTCATCAATACAACTCTTCACTTTATAATAAATGGGAAGATCAGGCAAAAATGCATCTCTGTAGTGAGGGACCCACAAGCAATTTGAGTCTGTGTGAAAGAAGGTTTGGTGGGAGTTATTAGGCTGATGTCATGTTTGTTTTCTGAAGATGTGTGGTCAGACTCTTCATCTGAATGATCTAGAAACTCTCTGAAATGGCAGGGTATGACTGACAGACCACTACACGGTTTGTGTGACAGAAATCCTGCCTGGTAAGTCTGGATCTTTTTATATGGGCTCCCTGTGTAAGCATCAAAGTCAAGGGAAGAACAGATAATGCACTGGTACTGGCACCTGCAGTGCTAGGATGAATTAAAAAAAAAAATTAAATACATAAAACCCCCTCAAATCCAAACAAAAACAAAACAAAAAAAAACTCAAACTAAACAACAAAATAGTACTATTCCTAACAAGCTACAGTTTCCCTGCATGAACAAAAATCAATATGCCCTTTAAACAGGTACAAGCCTAGTGGTACTATTAAAGGATGTAGGAAAAAGAGTCCCCAATTTCTTATATTTTGCTATTACTGAATAAGACACTTCATCAGGAAACTGTCTCCACAAGCAGAAAGGCTGCAGTGTCATTTCAGTCTGTGCCACGTTTGCTGCTCAGCTGTGTCTGGTAATTTAGGACAATAAAGTGGTGAGATCTCAGTCTTAGTTCAGCTGCTGTGCCCACAGTAATTTCTCCTCTGAACTCAGCTGGTGGGACTGCCACTGGAGAGACAGCTTGGATGTTTCTGGATTTAGAGGTCAGAGTGTCAAGAGCTTGCTGCCATAAAGGGGTTTAAATTTCTTCTCAGGAAATGAGCTGGGGCTCCATGTCACTCATCTCTGGGCTCTTCAGAGTACAGGTTTCTCCCAGGCCTGAGGTCTGGATCATACAGGTTCAGCCCAGATTTCTCAGATGTCTGCAAGTTTGAGTCCCTTAAGTCTTGGTAAAGTGGTACCATTTTGTCCCAGGCATCTGCCTTGTGCAAGCTCACAGAGCCAGCAGCTGTTTTTGATGGTGGCCATTTCTTCTCTTCCTGGGGAGTGATGTGAGCAGTCCTGTGCTGCACACCTGGAGACAGGCTTGCACTGACACACAGCACCAACCTCAACGAGGTTCAGTGTCTAGTGTGAACATGGTAAGGAGCTTCTTGTTCCTGCAGTGGTTGCAACATACATAAAAAGAGAAAAAATGATGGAAAAGGAGGGACAGGTTTAGAAATTATTTGACTTTACACAGAAGTTCTCTCTCTGGCAGCAGAAATTTTCAAGGTCAGAGTCCAGTGGATTAGTTTCAAGAGTTCAATTCATAGAATTATAGAATATGCTGAGCTAGAAGGGACCAATTAGGATCATCAAGTCCAGCTCCTGGCCCAGCACAGGACAGCCCCAAGAGTCACACCATGTGCCTCAGAGCACTGTCCAAATGCTTCTGGAACTCTGTTTCAGGCTGGTGCTGTGACCACTCCCTGGGGTGCCTGTTTCAGTGCCCACCACCCTATGTGTGTAAAAGATTTTCCTGATATCCCACCTAATCCTGCCCTCAGCTTCATGCCATTTCCTGGACTCCTGTCTCTGGTCATAAGAACAAAGAGATCAGTACTCTGTTTCTCCTCATGGTGATGTTAAAGACCCCAAGGAGGTCTCCCCTCCATCTCCTCCAAGCTGAATAAACCAGTTGTTCCCACTGAATTTGTTCATCATTCTTTAGAGAGCCACTGCTCCCTTTGGTGTGCTGGAACAAATAGGAAATTTTCCTATAGCAGCCTGAGCTCAAATTTAAATTTCTTTTTGGGTCAAATTTAATTTTTTTATTTGGGTCTGTGGTTGTTTTCTCCTATTTTTTTTTCCTCTCATCAAGCATAGTAGCATCATCCTACCTTCTTTTTCCTGTTCCTCATTGCCAAAACATGTCATTAATACCTTAATTTATCAAAGTGGTAATGCTCAGAGAATTATTCCCATCAGAAATGTGTTCCAAGCTCTCTCTGTTCTGTATTTTGCTTGTTATAGTACAGCTTAGAACCCACTTTTAGTATTTCTGTCCAAAATAAAGAAGTTGAAGGGTGGAGGTGGGTGGGTCCCTGCAAGTGCAAAAAGGAATGGATTGAAATATGAGCCTAATAGGAAACAGCATTTTTGGAGGCAATCACAAGGTCATGTTATAGGAGTCAGAAGTGATATACCCAATGGGAACAATCTGAACTTGTTCAAGTTCAAACTATCCTATTTAGACACTAGCTGTCTTTAGTGGAAAGCACACCAACTGATAATCTGGTATAAATCTGCATAATTTGCCATTATACATAATGTATTTCATTTACTTCAGGCTAAAGCTTTCAATCTATTCAGGTTTACACATTTTACCAAAAGCAGGAGGAGGGCACTTGGGCTACACGTGCACATCTCTTCCACACCTCGGAGTTCCTGTGCCCCTGGGTAGCAGCTCTCAGCAGGCAGAGTGTCCTGGGGCTGTGGGGAAGCATTTAACATCCAGCCAAACCTGCTGCTGCTTTGGGGTTTGCAGGTGGAATCCTGCTGTGGCAGGCAACGATTTGATCTCTGGGTTGTGTGTGAGCACAGGCAGGGTTTTGAGACCAGAATTAGCAGAGCTGGGATGTTTCCATCCACAGCCCTGGCCAGGCTGGGCAGCACACAGAGCCTCCCCTAAGCATGCTAACTGATGGTGCTGAGGAGGATGGAGAGGACTATGAGTTTGGAAGGAGTCTCCTTGGGAACACACTGGTCACTTCACAGCACTCATCATAAGGTATAGACACCTTCTGTAGGATGAGTTTGTCATGAGAGATCACAGCAGCAGTGAGAGCAATGAAAAGTGTGTTTTCTGGGTACACTATGACACTAATACCTCTTGTCTAGCTCTAATTCCTGAACTGGTTCTAGTGGTAAACTACTGGGAAATGGTTCCATTTTAAGATTATTCAAGTTTGGATCACTTCTATGGAAGCTGTGGCTTTGACACATTTTTGCCCTTTTCATTTCAGTGATAATTTTGTGTATCCTGTTCTAATCATCTCTTGGATCTGACATATTTTAGATTTTAGCTTCAAATTGGATCTCTACACATACTCATGTATGATTACTCAGTCTTATGAAAGCATGAGTGAGAAAAAATGCTGTCTCTTGATTAACAGCAGTTATTATATCTGTTAGCAAAGATAGATAATATCTTAAAGTGGATGAAGAATATCAAAAATCAGTCAGGTGTTCACAAGAGCAGAGACAAAAAAAGGTGTTTGCCTTCCCACAGAATTTCTTCCCCTCTTTTAGTAGGAATCAACCAAGACTTTTCCAGTAGTTTTCTGGAGGAGGGAGAAGGAAAAATGGTAAAAAATGTCAGGGAAAAAAACATGGAAATAAACATACTTATAGATGTGTGTGGGCATATGTGTGCATACATACATACACACATATATATATATATATATACACAAACATCTCTATATACAAACATCTATATGTAATCAATAACAATCAAAGAGACTCCTTTGTGATTAAAGGTTTGCCTGAGCATAAGGAACTCCAGACTCAGGATTGTTTCTCTGCTTGGTGTTATTCTGTGGATCTCTTCAAGGAGCTGACATCACTCTATTCTTCAAGAAATTCAGTATTGGATGTGAAGGTACAGGGAGAAAACAGAACCAAACCTTTTTCCCCTAAAGTTTATGTTTTGACTAACTACTTCTGTGAGGAACAATCACTACTGGAAAAAATACTCAAACTTACTGTAGTTCCAACAGCTCTATTCAATATATTTGATATTCTTTCACAATATAAGGCAATTGAGATTTTTATTTGAAATATCTTTCACACACGTTTTTGTTTTTCACTGATTTCTCATGACCTCCAGTGTTTTTCATAGATGACACATTAGAATTGAGGGCATCTATAAATTCTGATACAACTGTGATGTTGACAATACATAGAGCTGAAGAACAGTGAGGTCTGTTCGTATTTTCTCTTGCTGAGAATATGCTACACTTTATAATCCACATTAATTAGGTAAACATTCCAAAATGTAGGAGCTAATAAAAATGTCTAGATCCTTATTCTAAATCAGTAACTTAAGTTGTGGTATTAGGACTGTCATCAACAAAATCCCATGTTTAATTCACAGGACCATATAGGATATATGGTCCAGCTCCAGTGTGAAGGAAATTGCATTAATTAAGGTGAAGATATTGACAGTCACCATGATGGAAATGTTATGTAGCTTAATTTTTTAGATTCAGAAAAATTAACTTGGCTGCTAAATTAGATTTGTCCTCAACAATAGCCAAGTGGAAAAGAAAACTTCAGGAAGAAGGAAAGACTTGAAAACAGCCTACAGCACAGGCAGGACCACCAGACAAGGAAATTTTAAAACTGAAAATTGGAAGACTGTGCTTGATAAATACCTTCTGTAAAGCATGTGTTTTCTTCCCTCTGGAACCATGGTCTGGTTTTCATTTTGGTGCTTTCATTCTTGTTTTTTTGGCATTATTGCTTTGTGTGGAATGTTGGCCCATCAGGGATAGAAATAGGGCTCAGGAGATATTGGTTGAATTCCTGGTCTTGAACTTTCAGTGTGAACTTCAGTGTGTGGTTTTTGTATCTCCAATTCCTAAATGTAATAAAAATTAAATTCTCTACTTCATGATGAGGCTAAAATACATCTAATAGCTTTGGGATAGTCAAATATTTGGGTGGTAATACCCATAACTGTGGTGACTGCAGGGAGCTACACAAATACCAGCTACCTCAGTTCACTTCCCTCTGATATTTGATTCAGCTGGCTGAGTTTTGGAATTTTATTATGTCATGATGCAATAAAGCAAAAATGGATCACTTGCCCTCTTTTTCCTCATGGATGCTCCTGTCTGATAAATTCATCTACCATTTGTGAGTCTTATCAGTTTTAGAAACTTCTAAAACAGAAATATTGGTTCAATCAGTGCAAAATAAAGCAGACTTTCATATTCTTTTTACTACATCATCTTGGAGATGGAAGGGCAATTTGCTTTTTTATTTTTTTCTCGCAACCCCTTGATTTGGAATCAAGATTAGTCACGAGATGTAACCTGGCTTGTACTGTCAAATATCTCTGGTATAGGATTAAATCCAACAAAGTCACATAATAAGAGGGGGAAAAAAAACCCCAAACCCTTAAATAATTTAAACTCATTACTCTACTAATCCTTCCATTCTCCTAGGCTCCCTGGAGGTATATTAGGAGGTAATTGAAAACACTTTAATACGCTGAAAAGACATTTGAGACTAATGTAGGTAGCCCCTGGAAATTCTCTACTTCTTTGGTTGTTTAGTAATAAGGAAGATCATCTCAGTAAAAGGCAAAACCCCCCGGCTTATTAAAACAAAACAAAAACACCTGGAGATAATAATGTGCATTTACTGTCAACGAGCACTAAAAGGACTTCCCGGAGTCTTTGTTGTAATGAGAATTTGCTGAGCATTAGGAGCATCTGTAGGGTGGGGCAGTGAAGATGCTTTATGCAGGGCACTGGCACAGGGATGCCCCAGGCAGGAGTCTCAGTCTCTGCCTGTGCACAACCCTGGATGGCACAGGGGATCTGTCTGATTTACCTTGTGGAAAGTGCTGTCACTGCATCTTTAACCCATGGAGCTTTAATTAATTATTGCTTTAAAATGACTCAGAGAACCTTGGATAAAGTTGCCACAGAAGTTAAAAGTGTTGTTATTGCTTCAAAATTCTACAGTGGGAAAGGTGTTTACATATCAGTTCTGGTAGGTAGTGCTTCAGTACAGGATTGTACTGTGCCTGTAAGACACTTTGTATTAAGGACAGTATAAAGTTTCACTTCCCCAAGGAGAATCTAGGGAGGAATTATTTTAGTTTTTACTTATAGTTAATAATGTATTTGACACTTGTCAGGCTGTGTTTGGAGATGGGTGTTCTTCAGAGAATCACTGGACACTGTGGTGTGTGATTTTCTGTTTGCAGTCAATTTATGATTCAGAGACAGATTCATCCTACCTATAAATTTATTCCCATGGTTGATGTGCTGCCTCCGCCAATTCACTAATAAAGTATTTTCCAAGACAGTTGAATGCTTCTTGTTTTGAAAGCAATACTTAAGCAAATAAAGCTTTTCTTTTTTTTTTTTTTTTTTTTTTTTTTTTTTTTTTTTTTTTTTTTTTTTTTTTTTTTTTTTTTTGGTTTTTTTTTTTTTTTTTTTTTTTTTTTTTTTTTTTTTTTTTTTTNTTTTTTTTTGGTGCAATTTTCAGCCAAGGCACTCACAGAACAAGGAATCACTTTTGGGTTAGAGAGGCAGTGGCTTCTAGATCAAATGATTTTAAACCTTGCCTTGGAGGCCAGCAATCAAAAAATTATTGCTATGGTAAGATTGGCAGTGGCTTCCTCAAAAGGAGTGTGGCTTGGCTTCAGTCCTGGGACATTTGTACACCCGGGCTCCAGGAGCTGTCTTTGCAAACCTGCAAGGGATACAAGATTTTCCTGGTGCAGGTCTCACTTCTCATCTGAAAGAGGCCAGTTAGGCCAGCAAAGAGCAGGGAGTAATTTCTCTCCTTATACATCCTTATGTAATCACCACTAACTAACTCTGGCAGCTCTAAACTCTGCCACTCAGTGCTGTGTAAGGTAAAGCAGCTGAGTTATATACACTGACAGGCTTAGAAATTTATTTATGCAGGGTCTCTCTTGTGTCACTTGCTATTTACAAATGTTAATACATTATAATATTGCTATGTATTGAAGCAGGATTATTGTGAGCATTCACAAAGACTGAACATCTCCCTGAAATGAACTGATGCTCCCAAGTTGTGGCTCGGAATTCGAGAAAAATCTGAATTGCTGTTATGTGGATATACAGGGAGAAGTCTAGTTCCATTGTTTAAATACTTTAAGAGACCAGAGTGGCTCCCAATTCACTGCCCCTGTATTCCCTTGTAGAAATATAGAAAAATGGAGCAATCAACCCACTCTGGCCACCAGAGGCCAGTTTTCCTGCTCCGTGCCCATTGATTCTCACTCATTGATTGATTCTCACTCATCATTGATTCCTTTCTTCACTCACATTGTTCCTTGCAGGAAGGGAAGGAAAATGCAAACCTGATAGACTTGGCTCTGCCCTGGCCCCTGCAGTGCTGCTCCTTACTGCAAGGAGAGAACCCTCCTGAAGTTCTTTTCCTCTGCTGGGTAAGCAGAAATGTCTAAGGGGGGAGAGAAACAAGATTTGCGTGTAGCTTGCCAACGGCCAGAAAATAGGACCCAGTAGGTGATTTCCATTGACTTTCCTCAGTGATTCATTTCCTTTATATTCAGGCATGAGACTGTTTTCCTGAAACCCTTTGGGGTGTTTCGAGCCTCATTCACACACCTTCCCATTGAAAGGAGGAGTGTAGAGCACAGCGTGGGTCCCCAGCGTGTCACAGCTGCAGCCAGCTGTGGAACATCTCTAGAGCAATCACAGGAATCTCTTTTGAAAAGTATTCAAATGCTATTTATTTTGAAATGTTATTTAATAGCTGTTACGTAGCTAAGATCTAAGTCTTTGCAATTAATTTACTCTTTGTAAGCTCCCTGACTCCTTATAAAATTACCCACTAGGACAATTAAAGAGCTCTCATTTCATAAGTGTAGGCTCTCAGAAAATATAATGGTTTTATTCCTGTTTTGATTTCAGCAACATTAACAAGTTTTATGCCACATGAGGACCTACCCTCCACATTGTTGTGCTGATGAAGTCTGATCATATTTCTGTACTGCAATTTCAACAACTGTAAAAAAGAAAAATAGTTAATAATAATAATAATGATACCGACTTGTGTACCTTAGAGGGATTTTGAAGGGATTAGTAGTGTTTATAATATGCTTTGATGCTGTAAGGGCTGTTAGGAAGCTGCCTTCCTGACAGCTTGACATATTTTCAGACAGTAGCAGAGCAGCTGTATTAAGCCATTGAACAAACAATCCCATATAAAATATCTAAATAATAGAATTTAACAAAAAAAACCCAACATCAAAAGCCCCTCTCCTCTTTGTGATGCACTGAGATCCATTTTATATGTCTAATACATCATTCATTGGTCTGGACTTCCAGCTGGAATGCACTGGAGAGGATCTGGGCTGTTGGCCTCCCTGCTGTATGGATGCTGGGCACGGTTGCTATGCACAGCAAAGGCAGTGCTGAGACCCTGGCAGGTATTCCTCTGCAGAAAATGCTCAGCCCAATCCAGCTCTTTCTTGTCTCTGTGTACATCTACCCAGCATTATGAAAATGGAGAAAGGTGTGTGACTGTGTGACTGTGACCCAGATTCACAAACAAGCTTTGCAGAGATTCAATAATAATTTAACTGTCCATAAATTCCTTGGCTAGTGAGGAATGGCCTTGTCATGACAGGGACAATGGCAGGGAGGTGAAAATTCATGATTTCTAAACAGTGTACCAGATGACTAAGTTTGTTACCAAGAAAGAGCTGTTCTATGCCATTGCTTAGCAGCCTCAGAATTCCATCATTCCTGTAGCCATGATATTGTTTACTTTCAAAATTTGCATGTATTTCCCATCAAAGAAATAAAAAAAAGCTGAAGTTCTACTTTAATTATCTGAAGTTTAGCCGACAACTTGAAGATTGCACATAGTTTTTTGGGACTGAGTTTAAAATGTCATTTCATCTTCACTATTTTTAATTTTTTATAATTCTAAAGTGTAGTCAAAATTGTAGATGTAATATTACACTGAATTTTAAAAGGCAATAGAAAAATAAATATTAAAAAACTGAGAATTGTTTACAATTTTGTTTCTAGTTATTCTTGAGCTGATGCATCAAGTAAAAACTAACACAAATTTATGAACAAGTCAATTATTGAAATATATGGTATTTAGGCATTGTCATCCCCTCTTTTTAGGCCTCTTTGGCTAAAAACCAATTATTTCAGATCAACTGTAGGAATTTTACAACCTCAGCTACCCTAATTTCCTCTTGGCCTAGACAGGCCAGGAACAAAGAGATGTAGTTGGCTGATGTCAGCCCCTCAGTGTCTGGTTTCTTCCTCACTCTAAGCTGGCATCTGATGCAAGTGTGTATACAAATATAAAACCTTTCACTGCAAAAGTCTGATTTTTTTCACCTCTTCATTTATTTCGTTAGACCTACTTCAGAGAAGGCTGTCAAAGTCTTGTAGTGATATATTTCTACCGTGGAGATCTGGGCTCCTCATGGCATTTCTTGTGCAGAAAGGAGCTGGCCAGGAGCCACAGCTCCACAGGCCTCGTGTGGATGGGAGCTGTTCTGTGGGGGGTACAGAACAGTGTAGGTGGATTCTGATAATGGACATTTTGGCAAGATGTGTGAGGTGCTTTCATTATTCAATTAGGGATTTTTGCTTTAATGATATACTGCTATTCCACAGCACCCATGCTGCAAGATGCTCACAAAGCTACCATGCAAAAGTCTTAGCTGGTGCAGGGAATAGCTGCTGCCTCCTGCTCAGTCTCATGTTCCATGGGGACCATGCTAAAGTCAGTTCTGTGCACTGCACTATCTGCCAACCAACTTCTGAATGTGCTCTGGGACCTGAGTAGTATCTATGAGAAGCTGAGACCTGGCTGCCTTGGAAGTGGCTTTTTTTATCTCCATCTCCATCAGGATAGTCATGCGGGATGTTCTTTTTTGGCTTGTTCAGGAGCTGAAATTTGAAGTACCTTGGAACAAATTTTTTTTTTGTCAATGCACCATGCTACTTCAGGTTTTCACTGGAGCAGAATCTTGTCTCTTGCCTCCAGGACTTGTCTCTCAGGAACAGTTGTGTTTGTCCAGGCATCTTGCAAAACTTGCAAAGATTTTATTGAGATTGATGACAAGGTCAGAAAATAATATTTTTGTCTTTTGAAGTATAAATGTAAAAGGCTGAGTCTAGCTGCCTGGAAGAAAGCATCAAAATATTGGACCAAGTAGGCAAATGAAGATACAGCTGGGTAAAAGGTAAGTATGAACAAGTTTGTCAGGGAAACTTGAGTTCATTCAATGTTTTTTGAACTTCACAGAAGTTGCCAATGTGTTTTATGTTGTTGCAGTAACTGCTTGTAAATATATAATTCTAATACAGTGGCAATGGTCATTAAAAACATGAGGACCTCTACCCATGGGGTTAAAAGGAATTTTGTTTTGCTGTAGATTTTACAGAATCCTCTGTTGACATCAGTTTATTTAATATTTTCCTGTAAATATGGGGACTGTATGTACTCAAAATTAATTTGTGCTGTTCAAAATGCAAAAAAACTTTTAGCCATTATTGTTGTAACATTGTATAGATTTCAAGTCTAAAGATAAAAGTCATACACCAGTATTATCATCCTATTTGTTGAGAATGAGATCATTCTCCTATCCAAAGGGAGATAAATTAGGAGTAATTAAGACAATAAATGATGAAAAACAAAAATTAGATTAATTAACATTGTTTAGAAACCTGAACTAAGGATTTTATCACTATTTTAAATAGAAGTATTATGGGGATAAAATCCTGTGGTACTGAATTAGAGTATGTGGTTATGTAGTTCAGGAAACAATTGTGCTTTGGCAAAAGCAATGGACAAAATGAGCTTTATTAATAGGTTTTATACAGTAATCATTACATGATTACAATACAGATGATCCCAATTAATGTCTCCTGTATAGAGTAAAAATTAAAAATAAAATTCCCCTTGCCCATCCAAAAGTTTTGCATTATTTTTTATCTTTTGATTCCAAGCTCATAACTACTAAATTACAGCCTTTGATCTAAAGCACGAGTTAGCAGTGATAAATAGTAGAATTTTTCCTTTAATACATAAAAAATCTGGAATTATGTTGTGTAACAGCTGAGGTTGCCTGCAAATGAAGAACAAATTTCTGCCTCCACAAGTGTCCATTCCCCTGCATTTTCTCTTACAGCTCTGTAGATGAATATGATGGCAAGACTATCTACTTTTCCTGGGATGCTATGGCAGATGCTCTGGGGTACTCTGAGGGAAATGCCCCAGTGGATTCACTGACAGAGCTACTGTTGGCTTCAGTGGCATCCATCTGGCAGTAGGGATCACTGCATCCTCTTTCTCTTGTCTTATTTTGATATTGTGGGATAAAAACCTAGGCATCAATGCTTAATGCTGGTAGTAATACTGCAGGCAAGTGTATACAAAGATTTTTTAGCTCATATTCCTAGTATGATGATCCAAGCTCAGAGCTCTGAATCCAGCACCTAGGCACAACAAATGATATTAAAATAGTACTATCCCTCATGTCCCCAAACTTGTGTATTATATGTTGGTTCTAACTTTGCACTACAAAGGAGTATGTGTATTGTGAATTTGTTTAGGTAATTGTTTATACAATTCTCCTCAGAGTTCCATGCACAGATAGATGAAAATGAAGACATCTTGTTAACTTCATGTGCTATAAAATTCCAGTAACCCACTGCCTCTCATTACTATGATGAGAAATTTGATGTAAAAGAGCCAGTTTAGTGGATTGAAAGATCTGCTGCTGAAGATCTTGCATTTATATAATGAGAAGTTTAGGGCATGCAGGTCCAAATAGAATTAGTCTTGTATACCCTTGTTATGCTTTAGAGATGTTTTGATTCACTGTTTATGTTCATACCAGGCATGGAGTGCATCTGATACATGTGAGAATCTGACCTTCTGGTCCAATTTCCTCTGGAAGGATCTCCCTGTTCTGCACCAAACAAGCTCTGTCAGAGTGATCTGTGCATGGTGAGCAGGTACCAAGAGGAGTCACCCACTGCCCTGAACCCAACAGCTCATAGCAATACAGGCACAGCTCATGATTCCTTTCCTCAACGACATGGGGTCTAAACTGACAGCAGGAAATAGTAATTTCACACCTGTTTGAACCTTTTAATTAATTCTCTGTAGATGCCAAGAAGCCAGAGGGATGCTTGTGCTAATAACCACTCATAACAGCCAAGGTGGTTCTGATCTCTACTGGCAATACAGATGGAAACAGCTGTGATACTTTTCACTAGTTCAGGAGCCATTCAGCTCTCTGTTCAGCTGGGTTCCAAAAAAAAGAAAAATTAAGAAATAAAAGTTAGTTGCTACTACAGGTTTAATTAAAATTCTGAGCTAATTTCACAGTGCAACTTTGAGTCCTAATAAGAACAGATCTAGAGTCTAATTACTGTCATACCAGGTGGCTTGCTTTACATCTAATTGCTTCCCTTGAGCCTGACATATGCCTGGAAAGTCAACTCTGTTTCCAGTACAATATGATTTTATTATAGATAAGAAAAGGACAGAAATAAAGAATGCTTTCAGCTTACCTAGCTCTTGTGCCTTGATTGTGGTCTGAAGCTTCCTACTGGAATTTTGAATGACAAACTATATTGACATCATTTCAAACTCACACCTTCCAAACTTTCACACAAGTTTTATGGGAAGAGGACCTGGGTAGATTGTTCAAAAATAGATAATGATGAGCTGTGTTTAAATTAAGACAGTAGGAAGAGGAAGGATAGATGTTGCTAAATTTAATGGTGGTTCAAAAATACCTGCTCATACCCAGGACAAAACTCAAATATTCTTGACTGAAAGCATAAAAGGAAAGCTTTCAGCTATACATAAATCAGGTTCACCATCTTCTGTGCTGGTTATTCTATTAAACAAGCAGCATGGAGCAGTCCTGCTTGAACACGTGGAAAGCTTTAAATGCACATGTCCAAATGGGGCTGAAGGGTTATTCTGCAAAAGAGTCTGGACCTGTAGGAAAGGATGTTAAAGAAGAGAAGAAAGCTTTAGCCCTGATCAATAGTACTTGGAAGCACAAGGATGTGTAAGAGCTGAAAGCAAACACTTATTTTCCCCATTATCTGGGATGTTTGGCTTGTATAAAGAACATAAATTTAGTTTTTGAGAGTGTCAGGAATTATGCAGACTGGGGCTGGGCACAAAACACTGTTGTATCAAGAGACAAAGTTAATTCAAAAGAAAAGATGTAGTGTTTTAAAGGGTCTTGGATCGTGTCCAAGAGTCCAGTGGGCTTGTAACATAGGATTTTGCAATAAATGGTTAATTATTAGACCTCAAATAGGTATTTTGTGTGAACTTAAAAAAACTGTTACTACATCACTGACATCTGTTAATAGTTTTGCTGTGGGCAAATCAGAGAAATTCCTTTTTGCCTCTTTGGTAGTGCTATTAGCTGGACTTCATAACCTACTCAGTGTTCAGCTCAAGGCTAATGCAGTTGTGAACAATTTTTGGTTTGGAATACAGTGAACTTAAGCAGCAAGCTTGATATTAATTTTCAGAGTCTAATTTCTAATGGAGTATTTTGAAAGAGGGCTTTAAAAAATACTAAAAAAAGTCAATTGTAATCTTACAGCTGCCACTAAAATGTGACCATTTAAACTTTTTTTACATTATGGCTAAGTAGTAAACAATTATTCCTCAAGACGCAGAGTCTGAGGACAGACCATGTTTATACCACTTGAAAATCAATGGCAATATACTGAGTTCCTGTTAAGCTATCTGAACACAAATGTCTTTGTAATAAACTTCTCTTCTTCCCAACCACATCCTTTCAGATCAGAGACATGCTTTAAAACTCTTTCTATTTTAGCTTGGGGGAAGAAAACAGCACGCATGCTAAAAATGTGGTGGGGAAAACAGCTGAATAATTACACAAAAAAAAGTTCTTCTTGGCACTTTCCAAAGCTTATTATTCAGTGCATTATACAGATGAGGGAAAAAAATATCACAGCATTGCACAGGAACTTATGTGTGCATAGGCTGTTCTCACATGGAGGTGGGAAAGATTAGATTCACTGAAGGAAACCCAATTTGGATTCTGTTGTCTCAGAGGACCCCTCAGTGAGAGTTCTGCTACCTGGAGCTGGGAGCCAGGCTATCTCACAGCCCCAGCCCCACATCAGGGACACCCCTGGGACAGGGCAAGGCTGGGCTGGGACTGGGAGAGGCAGAGACCCACCTGGCTACACCCACCCTGTTGTCTCTGAAATTAAGTTTTCTGATTTGTTTTGGTATAATGGAGGCAGTTCTCATGAATTGTAAGATAAACAAGGATCATGTTTGCATTCCTTTGTAAAAGATATCACCTGATGGACTCCTCCAGTGACCAGTGGAGATGGAGAGGTGTGAACTTCTCTGTCCCATCTCTGCTCACTGTCCAGAAACTGAGAGATCCGAGGTCAACAATAAACTGGAGAGTTCTTTTCTTCTTCTTTGCCTGAACCCTGTGTGTGTGTTGCTGTGTGTTTCTATCTGTGTCACAGTAACACCCCCCCTTTCAGGCAGCTGTGGAGAGCAATAAGGTCACCCCTGAGACTCCATTTCTCCAGACCAGACACACCTTCTGCCTCAGCCTCTCCTCACAGCACGTGTGCTCCAGACCCTTCCCCAGCTCCATTGCCCTTCTCTGGATTTGTTCCAGCACCTCAAAGCCTTTATTCCAGGGGAGGCCCAGAACTGGACACAGCACTCAAGATGCTGCCCCATGAGTACAGGGGAACAATCATTTCCCTGGTCCTGCTGGCCACACTCTTTGGGATATAAGCCAGGATGCCACTGGCCTCCTTGGTCACCTGCAAGTACTGCTGGCTCTTGTTCAGCTGGCTATTGAGCAGCTCTTTTTCTGCTGGGATGCATTCTCTATTTATGCTAAATAATTTTCTAAGTGGTCAGTTCCAGAGAATAGGTTATTTACTTTTTAAAATTTTGCTATGGCTTTGTAGAAGAGACAGATCAGCAGTCTGTAAAACAAGCTAAAAAAAGGGTAAATTAACATGAATTCTAAGGAGACGATCTCAAGGCAAAATAGGTGGGGAGGATGACCAAACATTTTATCCTGGTATTAGTACAAAGAGAACAAATTTAGAAAATGCTTGTGTGTCTCTGTGCTGTCGTGGTGAGCCTCTGACTTCTAGGTCACGTTGCATGACAAAATAGTGCATCTTCAGCATTGAAGTCAATTGCTGCACAAAAAAGCTTGTTTTGGTCCTAGAGGTGAAATCACCTCTTCCTGTTAGCTTCTTGCCTTGGAGTTAGCTTTGAAAAAAAGGCCTTTCAGAGTGCTGAAGAACTGGGAAAGAACCCCAAGCCTTAGAAGCTGAGTTAGTGTCACCACAGAGGGACTGCCTGAAATATGATGGTGGCTGATGTCAGTGGCTAAAAGTGTAGGGCTGGCAGGGAGAACAGCACAGGGTGCTGGAGACCAGAAATATGTGTTCCCATTCCAGCTCTGGGGTTTCTGGGAGCTGTTAAGCAGGACACTTGGCTGCCTTCTGGCTTGTATTTTCCATTTGCTTGACTGGTTAATGCTCATACTCATGTTTGAACAAGTCATGTATTCCTTTTTTGTCACTTCTTATTGTTATAGATGATTCACTGAATCATTTTTGTGATGGCTCTTCCTTTGATCCATCACATTTCGATTCCTTTATCTGATTACAAACTAATTAAAATAAACAGATTCTTGCATGTATCTGTGCAATAACCCTGAATTCATAAATTGCATTGTATAAGTAATGATCCTTCTTAGTAATACAATAGCTGACTGGGCTGAAATACTGAAAGAAATCATAATGCAAACAGACATGCAGGTTAATATACTTATTAGCAGGCAATGATTGCAAACACTTTTTGCTTGAAATGAAGACAGAACACAGGGAGCTGGATGCTTCCTCTTAGATAGGAAATTTCAGTTTAACACTGGTATAATAACTATCTAAAACACACATGGGCAAGAAAAAAAAATATTTTTCGTATTTTTTTTTTTAATGTGTTTTTTTTCCCTGGTTGTAAAATTCAGCCCCTAGGGTACATATGGTAAGTAGAGAAGGCTAGAGAGAAGCCTGGATCAGGTTTTAGATTATCTACACAAATATTACAATACCTTCCTTTAGCATTACATGAGAAACCACTTGTCTACATGAAGTGCCATATTTTGAGGGTTGAACACAAAAGAAGGATGATTAAGATTAGAAATAGTTCCCTAATTATTCTAATAATTAATATTAGAATAGCCCCTCATAGAAACTGAACAGTTAAAATAAACAAAAAAAACCAAAAAAACCAAAAGGGAGTTCTTTCCTTGGAGCAACATCTTGAAGACAGCAGTGGCAGTCAATCACTAACCTGTATTTCCAGGCTGTATTGCTGTGAAAGAATTTCCAGGGCCTTCCAGCTGTCATCAGGCACTAGTGGAGAGCCAATAATTCTTTTAACCTTATATATGTGTTTTTTTAACAGAAACCATGCCACTTCTATATTACCAGACCTGTCTTGCTGTATAATACATCACAGACTAACTGGAAATAAAATATTTGCTGGCAAATGCAATATTAAGGAGAGGTGGTCTGTGAAGCCAGACACTGATCCTGGTGTAAAGTTTCTGTTCCTGATACAAACATTTCTAAATGTACCAGTAGCAGCTGAGGGCTTTGCATCACACAAAAAACCCCAATAGTTTTATAACTTTTCAGGCCTAATTCACCAGCATCAAATCTGTAGTCATTTTTTTCTTTGATGATTATTCCAAGAAATCTCCTTTAAATTTATTGTCTTTGACATTTGGGTCATATTCTTCATTCCGTTTTTTTGGGGTTTTTTTTGGTTTTTTTTTGTTTTTTTTTTTTTTTTATTTGTTTGTTTTTTTCTTTTTGCTGAATGTGCATTGCAAGAGCATTCCATGTTCTGCATTTTTTCATATATTCCTTGTATGTCATTCTCCTATTGTCAACAACAATGCTGAACCGCTCTAGAATAGCTGTAGAAAAATTTGTGAGAGGTGAGAGGACATTGGAGTCTGTACCATGGACTTGTGTGCCTATGCAAAGACCTTTGAGATACAGGGGAGTACTGATGCCTTTAGATTTACTGCAAAAGCTTGCATTGGTCAGCTGATCCTTTTTTTCCTTTTTTCATATTTTTATACCATGCTATGCCTCAGATCAAGTATCACACCTATGAAAATCCCTACATGTATCTATTTCACTCAACTGAGTGAATTAGAAAATTTAAGAATTTAAGAAATTTAAGAAACACTGAATATAAGAAAACGGTTTTTAAATGAAGTTAACATTTAGTTCTAATGTTAATGAAGATCTATCTGTGATGCACACATAAGAATGCTTTCTATTAATTGGAACCCTAGCAGGTGTGTGTGAACACACCTTCTTGAAATCAATATACTTATCCAGATCTAAACTAGTCTGGGGCTATCCATCTCTTCTGATATCTGCCAGCAATTTTTGAAGACTGCTTATTTGAACAGATGCATTTTCAAAGGTGTGAAGATCTTAAGACAGACACGTTTAGTACAGCTCACTTTTGAATATATGAGCAAATAAAGGAACATGTCATGTAAAGAGACAGTTTACTATTTTTAAAGAAATGCAGACAATGTAGAGTTTTACAGGAGAAGGCTGTCACCAGAATATACATGCTTCCCTGATTCTGATTGGTCAGAAACAATTCCTAAAGTCTTTTCAACTGATGTCATGAAGAATCTACAGTGAAATTGAAAATAAATGGCAGCAAGGGTGTTCATGCCACTCTCACTGATATAGATCTTTTTGAATGACACACTTAGCCTCCAAACCCCTTGGCCTTCAAGAGGCTCCTGTGGAATCCTGTCCCTCAAAGTGGCTTTAAAATGTATCAAACTTGCTATCATTGATGGACACCAAAAACTTAAAATGAAAAGAGAATTTTCCTGCTGAAGATTGCATGCAAATACTTGATGAGCATACTTTGGAAGTGCATGCTGATTTAATACACTGTGAATGCTGTAAAATTCTGACAGCTGTAAGTTATCTAAAGCAGGGCAGAAAAATAAGGTTGTCCCTAACTCCCTATTACCTAATCCAACTTGTGTATTTAAAAAACTCCATCATGTTTTGTATTGCCTAGAAAGCACAGGAAGTGAAAATGGAGTTCTTATCACATTGTTGCTAGGGACATTTACTTTGCACATGAACTGAATAAAAAAAACAAAAAAAAACAAACAAAAAAAAACCCAAACCAAAACAAAACAAAACAAAAAAAAACAACAACAAAAAAACCCAAACAACCCAAAACAGACCCAGAATGTGTAAACTGCAGAAGTCTTGTCTTCTGAGCAATGAGATCTGCAGAGGAAAGGCAGTAGGAATGTGGAGCTCTGGCTTCTAGCTCTGCCACTGATATTTTGTATCATAGTAAGAGTAATTTCACCACCCTTAACTCTGTTGTATGACCCAGACATGGCCAAGAAAATAAGCTAGAATTTTTCTAGAGCCACGTATTCCATCCCATTCTTCAATTTCTCATCAGTGAAATAGAATGTTACACACAGAACAAAGCATTCTTCAGAGGTTCTGTGAAATGACAAATTCAGCAGCTCTGATAATATGAATTGTATATTATCTGAAATTTCATAACACGCCTCAAATTTTACATTCCAATGAAATGTAATTAGAATTCTCACTAAATTAGAGAAGAATGCTGCCTACAAGACAATATAAACTATGTTGAAAAAAAAATTAACAAAATAAAAACTCTCCAGTTTTTCAGAAAACTGGAGAGGAACTGTCCTTAACATCAAGGTCCTGCTTTTTCACTGTCTGCCCTTCATGATGCAGCTTTAATTGCACTCCTTGTTCTTCAGATTCCTCTGGGAACACTGGCAGGAATCCATGTCTCAGTCAATATTGAAATAAAAGTGAAGGCTTTTGTCATCTCTCATTAAAACTGCAGACTTACCACTGCCATCAAAACCACATGGAAACAAATGGGTTTTTTCTTAAAATCTCTAGGTGTCTGTAGTCCTGGTCAGCCATTAAATGAATCACTAACCCCTGAAGATGTCAGCTTGATCCATGCCTCTGTATAAATTTTCACCATTCTGGTTGGTAGGAGCTAAAATTAAGGAACGGTTGCAGTTGAACCTTTTAATACCCCTTTATGTGTTCAGGACTGAATGAGTCCTAGAATTAATGAGACACAACTTTTTAGCCCTTACCAGCATTAGGAATCCAAGTGATGCCCATGGAATCATTGGATCATCATCTCCAGCAGTGGCTGTATCAGTGCCTTTGTGTCCATTCACCAGAGAAAGGGAAACAAGCACAGGTTTTTAGCTTTTTGAGGTATAAGCATGTTAAATGTTTTGTACTGAGACCTGGCTTCCTTTAGAGTAAAGGCTGGATTTTGCAGTTTTAAAATTATCACAATTTTTATGTCATCAGTGTACCTTAACTTTTTTCTTAACTTCCTACTCCTGGTAGCCAACACCAATTCTACTACACAAACTGGTACAAGGAGACACTGGATCATTTTAAAGCTTGGGTCAGTCAAAGATGAAATATAAATCCAAACTCCAGAGTTTTGATGATTAGAAAATTATAATTTGATTTTTCCAGCAAGAGTAGTAACCTGGCTATCTTAGTCCTGTTCAAACACAGACCATTACACTTGGTCTACTATGAATCTTCTGTGTGTGCTTGGCAGCCTTTGTCACTTCCTAAGCACAAACCCAACTGCTTGGGATGACTTTCACTGCTGGGAGGAGAGGTGTGGAGCATGTGGAAGGCTAGAGTAGCAAATGTAGAGATAGTCACCACATTTATAATTGACAAGGTAAGGCTCAATTTATTTACTGGCAATTAGTGTGGCTGGCAGAGCATTCTTATAAAAGGTTGAAAACTCCTTTGTCCTTATAATAAGGGGCAGAAAGGCCAATGTATTTTACAGCTGCTGTAGCTTTATTCCATATCAGGTGCACAATTTTATTTCCTGTAATTGTAAGTAGTGGCAAATGATAACCATAACATGTTCTGAAGTACATAGACAAGAATAAATCTGAGTAGACAAAAACTCACCAGGAGTTCTTTAATGTTTGTAGAAAATATGAAGGGTAATTTTTGTTGAGATGAAAGTAAGCATGTGAAAAAAATGTCTCTAGTAAAACAGCATTCCTGTCTGCTGTGCCTGAGAGCTGCTTCCACATGAGAGGAGGAGGAAGAAAATGTCACTTATTATACAATTAGAAAAACAGTTGTGAAACAATGGTGATGATGGCATTTCCCTAAGGAATTTTTTCTTGCCTTAAAGGACTTTTAGAAAGTAAATTTCAGCGAGACACAGTAAGTCAAATTAAGATAAAATGCAATTTCCCCTTTTTCTCGATCTGCAACAGCAATTTGGTGTATTGGAGGTGATAATTTCAAGGCTGGCTGGGTGGGGAAGGGCTGTGAAAACAACAAACAATTGTCCTCTTGAATTTACAAGTGGTTTTTTTTTAGCCTAGGGCTTGCCAGTCTGGCTTTTCAGTAGTAACTGGCTATGAACACCTGCATCCCTTATGATATTCTCTTTAGTTATCAGTAATTAGCAACAGTCTGATGATAGGCTAGGAGTTTCTGCATGGCACTGAGTGTGTCTTGGGAATGTGGAGAGGGCATTAAAAGATGAAAAAATGAGTAATGAGAATGAAAACTATATTGTTGCTGTAGTAGGTTCCTTCTTTGCTCTTGTTGACCTTGCACCATTGAAGCAAAGGACATTTCTGTAACCTCTCTGTGGCCCCAAAACTGTACCTGGAGAGGTGACTGGGAAATGTTCTGCTGGGAAAACAATCTGATGCCATACCAGGTTTTATATATCTGATTTCCAGACCAATTCAAATACCATTGCTTTTGCTCACCAGTAGTCTGGCCTGAATATGTAAGACATCCTGGCTGAAGGTTTCCTGAGCCATCTATTTTTACTTTGGTGTTTATTCTTTTTATGATGGACTGCTAGGATTTCTCTGGTCAGTAATGAAAGGACAGGTGTTTTATTGTATTTTCTCTTCCTCAGTCTTTTCCCCCTGCTCTTCACTGTTTCTCTTTCATTTTGTACACACTGATTTTTCCTGGAAGTCCAGAGGTGGAGAGAGCAAGATGGGCATGGGACAGATAAGATGCCCCAAGCTAGTCAGGAAACTCTTGCTTGATTGCTAACACCCCTGGACCCTACAGGACCTGTGGTTACAGCAAATCTCTTTGGTGATTCATTGAAAAAAAAATCTTCCCTCAGTATGAAATGAAATGGATATCAGTGATTGCTTTCTGGGATGGCCCACTCTTCATGAGCATCTGTCAAATATGAAGGTACTCAGGCTCTCATCCCTTGGCACCTCCCTCCATCTGCTCCTGTCTCATTCTGGGGGAACTAGAGAGGAGCATCTGTGAGATATGGACAGCATTCCTTTAGCACCTGCTTTCTTTCATGAGGTTTTCCTTTTGCTGATAGACTGATTAGAAATGCTATCTTTTGCACAACTATTTACCAGCTCAATGGTGACTTTGGGCAGGTTCCAGGTGGCAGAAAACATCTTGCTTGCTGCACAGAGCCACTGCTGAACAGCAGCACAGTAGCCACATGAGGTATTGATTGAGGATGTCAGAAGCAGCCTCTCTGAAGAGCTTTAATGATGCCAAATGCAAGGGTAATTCCTGCTTATCCTTGAGACTGACAGCTTGCACACGGCACCAGCCAAGCATCACTGGATCAGCAGGAGAACAGGCTTCTGAATGACTGCTCCTGGATGTGTTTTCCTTTGGGGTTTCTTAGCCAGAAATTGACTTCAGATCTGTTGAACTATAAGAAGGATGTGGCTATTGTGTGAAGTGATAGCACTCCAGCTTGGAATACATCCTCTCTCTTTTTCACGGCCACATGTGTTAAACAGCTTTTAAGAGACTCGTCATTCCTTTGCACTGGATTTTTATCAGTGTCTTTAACAAAACAAGTATGTGCTAGTGACTTCTAATAGGTCCCAGAGGAAGCTTTATAGGAGGAACTTTAACCTAGACAAAAGGTAAAATCCAGGGCAATGTTTAGTCACTGCATACACGAGGATTGTTTGACTTTTCTGCCTAGTCAAGACGACATACGTGGGAGCCTTTTACTATGTCTCTATGTATTATATGTAAATGTGAGCTTTATTTTTAAACAGATGTATATGAATTATCTTTCTTTATCACTACAAAAATGTTATATTCTGCCCAGCTTTGCTCACTGTTTTTCTTATGTTATGACTCCATCTTTTCCTGCCTCTTTTTCTCTCCATCCTAATTTTATTCTCCTTTCTTTGCAAAGATATATTCATGACAGGTCTGGTTGCATGTGAGCCTGGAAAAGGTTCTTCAAACTCTTCCTAATGCAGGTGGTTTAGCGCCATTTATTGGAAGCAAAATCACACACATTTAGCACTTGGTCACCAGCTATTATACTCTACATATGATACTACTTGTGATACACCAGAGTCTGGGATGACTCACTTGATACAGTAATCTTTAAAAAGAGTAAAAAGGAATGATTGCACAAATATTTTGTTGCATTCCATAATATTACTTTAGTGCAAGATGGATATATTCATGCTTGATGATTGTGTAAGTATCACTTCCAATATTGGTAGAGACTGAGATAGAGAATGATGAACATTTAATAGGAAAAAAATTGACTGTTACCCACATCCTCCCTGTTTAGAAAAAGCACCTTAGGAAAAAAAAAAAAAAAATGTTGATTAAATTTCAGTTTACCTTTTCTTTAACGTAACAAACTTACATTTGGGGTTTAATTGGGACTATTCTAGCATGTAACAAAAAGTTAGTGGAAGATAAAAGGACATAGCAAGAAAAAATATTCAAAGTGAATAATTTAAGATCACATCCATAATTAATGGCATTTGGAAAGCTTCCTCTAGTGCTCTAATCATTTCTCAAAATGTGCTAATTAGAGCAGTTTGGTACAAAACAGTGTATGCAGGTGTCGAACAGCTTTTTTCTGTTCTTTTTTTCAGAAATGTAGCAGCAACTGCTTCTCCTGGCATTAGCACTCACATTTAATAAATGTTTCACCATTTAACATATATTTGACAGCTGAAGAGTGTGCACATAACTATTACCTTGTTAGAATAGATTTGATCAGATATTTTTAGTTGAGCAGCTTAAGCTTGTAGTAAACAGTGCAGGATCCTATAATGTCCTCTGGGGCTCTAACTAGCAAAGACTTGAAGCTGAATGAAAAAAATTGCCTTGAAAGGAATAAATATCTACATTTACTTGAAATTAATGTTATCTAAATGTAGTTCTGATACTTCAGAAAAGCTACTCTTTTGCTTACTGCTTGCACTGTCTTTAAGTGCTGTCTTTTGGCTGAGAAGGATGCTGCTGCTCAGTTCTTCATTTATCTTGGAAATCAATGACAACTGACATCACAGGTCCCTCTCTCTAACCCCTCTCCAAAATTAATCAATATGACCCAGAAAGACATGAGCTGGGCATTCAGGTCTCTGTGTGCATACATTTGGGCTTGTATTACTGCCCTGCCAGAATGAAACAGGAAAACCTGAGGAGATGCTTAATTTGCTCATAATCCTGAGAGCTCTGCACTGCTGAAACAGGGGCTGGTTTTTTGGGATGTAGTGCCCAACAAGTAGGTGTGACAACACTGTCAAATAAATAAGTCTGAAGAGCACAGATTGTATTTGAAATGAATGTATCATGACTCTGCAGGATTTGTTTTATGCAATTATTCCAATAAAATGTTTTATTTTATTGAGGCTCTACAAAATTTCACAGAATGAAACAAATAGTTCCATAACCATGTATTATTAATAACTCATTTCTTTTAAAGTTGAGAGCAGAGCTATTCTATTATGTGTTGCAGATTCATTTTAAGACACTTTATTGGAGAGTCTGCACTCTGAAATATTAATCTTGTGAAATTGAACACATGGGTTTAAACCTAGGATACATCCTATTTTTCAAGAGACTCAGCAGTACCTAGTTCCATTTTTCCCAAGCAATCTGTAGACTTACTGCTGTGTATGAATTAGCTCCATTTCTATGCTGTGTTCTCCTCGTTCCTACCCATTAGCATTCAACCCTCTTCTGTCTTCTGCAGCTAGATGAATTATTCCCTGAGAACAATTCATTTGACAGTGAAATTTGCCCTTTTTGCATTTGTTATTTCTCCATGAACACATCACAATTTGCATTAATTAGTTTATTATTTGAAATTGTTTGATGAATAGTTTGTTTCAACCCATTTCACTCATGTAGCTAATATTAATTTGAGTGTTTCATCCCAGTGATTTACCATTCAAACTGTGTTCTATTATATCATGTGGTGATTGTTCCTGCTCCTGCTCCGGGTGACACAACCAGAGTCAATCAAAACCAGAAATATGGTTCAGGAAAAGTTTTCAAAGCAAAGTTTAGTTCTCTTCTCTTATTATTTCCCACAGGTATTGTTATTTCTGAATAAACCCTCTACATTTTTATTTTTGTATTTTTCCCTTTTTCCCAGTTTGACAACTGAAAAAAAAAAGGATTTAAAGTCTTAAAATCTCTTTTACTTTCTTTCTTGCTTTCATTTTTTTTTTTTACTTCCATGTTCAAAGAGATCGAATAGAATAAATTGGGGGTTTATTTTCTTCAATAAAAAAACATTTTTTCAGTTGAAGACAATTTTTTCTGAAAACATGCTCTTTGCAATAGAAATATTTTTGACTGGTCCAAGTTATAGATTTTCTCAACAGCTTCTGCTTTGCCATGAGGCATGATTCAACAATTAAAAAACATACTTTGCCATATTAAGTAAAATTGTAATGGCATTCAAATGTTCTTCCACTTCCCCCTTCATCTGAGAAAAAAAATACCATTAAGACAACTGAAAATATGTACACAAGAGAGTAAAATAAAGTTTCAGCATCTCCAAGAACTACCATGAATGCTTTCTTTCTTCTCTGTAAGGAATTATGGTCTCTTGCTCCAGACTTTAAGTAACCTATGGAGTAGAATCACCTTGTTTCTGCTAAAATAAGTATTATATCTCTGTACAGATCCAGTCTGAAAAAACATCATCTCAGGATGCACAGGAAGCTGTGGTGTTCATCTGTACTCAGAAATATATACTGCCCTAAAAAAACAGAATGTTGTAATAATGTATTGGAGGTTAGAGAAATAATGAAATCCCCCACATTTTAAAACCCAGAAATTGAATACTTTTCTTTGAAAAAGAAGGAAAAGATTGGGTAAAGATCTCCCTTAGACATGGATCATTTTTTAAGCAAATCTTGGAAAAAATGGGAATGTTCCAGTATATTATTATATGTTTCCTAATTTTAATCACTTAAAGGGTTCAGCAAATTTGCCCAAGAAACCATTCTGCTAGTGGTAAAATCAGGGAAAGGCAGAAATGGGAGAGCATAAGGAAATGGCAGTGTAATTAATACCATCAGAATGCTTTTATAGGAGATAGAGTCTGTCAAGCAGAGAGTGCAGTTTTTGAGGTCTCAGATGTGTTCAGTGAATGCTTCTCTGTGATAAAATAAATCCAAGACATTTTTGGGGTAGGTAATATACTGCCACAGTGCTCTGATGAGAAAATTACTGCTAAACAAAATGAAGAGAGCCCAGAAACAGTGCAGGGACTAAGTGAGAGTAAATTTAAAGTTGGAGTCACGACCCTAAAAATTTATTCCTGGGTAGGTGCTGCCATTGTTTATTCTTGGCTAGGTCTAATGGAGAAGGACTGCACTTGTAAATACACACATTTGTTTTTCTGATGATGAGAATAAGTAAATGAATAACAATGATAACTTGCTTATGGGAAATAGAGGCTGGTTTGGATTGCTTGCAGAAGTAAACAAGCACATACTTCAACACAAATGTGTTTGTGTCTTCATTTCACGTGGCTGTATTGCCAGGAGTGCAGGAAGCGTGTCAGTGTCAGGAACATGAAGCTCCACCCTTGGAATTATTAACTGAAGAGCACCAGAGCAGCAAAACAACACCAGAGCAGTGAACAGGAGTGGGCAGCCTGATGCAGCCAAGGCTCAATACAGTTTCTGAAGAACTGATTGAGAAATATCATATATGAAGGAGGAAGTGCAACTTTTTCAGTTGTCATGGCAGGAAGAAGGACTAGCACATCTCTTTCTAGCTGTTTCAATTGCTTAAGTGAGGGTTATAACTGCTGTGATGAGTCATGAACCTCTGGCACTAATGATACACTCTTGTTTTGAGTTCTAATAGTCACCCTTCAAAAAAAAATTATGAAGGACTGAAAAGGATTGAGAAAAGAATAATAGAGAAATACAATATTCTGGAAAAAAACGAGAAAATTTTATCTGTTTAGCGCATCAAAGAGAAAATTAAGAGGTGATCGTGGGAAGAGATGGCTTATTGTAGGTGGTATTTCTGTCAGAAAGATGAATCCATGAGATTCAGGATCTGGAAGCAAGACTTAGGTAAATTAAAAGAGAGTAATTAACCAGTGGAACAACTGTCTTCCAGTTATGATGGGTTATCTCACTGGCAGCTTCTAAATCAAGCTTCAAAGTCTTTATAAAAGAGATCTAAATGCTCAAAATAAGATAAAACTCCCAAGAAGTCATTTACACGAGATTTTTTTTGGCCTACTGTGTTAAGGAGAAGAGGAAAAAGAGCTCCATCCTTAAAATACATCCATGGGACCTTCACTTATAGTTTACACATGCTATTGGTATTGAAGTCTTCAAATAATTTTGACATATGTGTACAAACTGCACTACTGCCTGTGTTACTGCAGGAAATTTGAATTGAACCTCAGAAAATTATAGATGTGATCATTTCTCTGAATGCTTAACATGGAGATCTGTTGGCAAAGCACTTACACATCAAGTCTTTCTGGAGCATCAACGAGTCAAAAAACCTGAGTGATGACAGCCACAATCTAAACAGTTTTATCAGAGTGTGCAATATTTTCTGAGAACTGTGGACCTCATGGAAGTATTTTCTTGCCAGCACTGAGGCAGGCAGCCTTGCTTTGCTGAAGGAATTGTGTCTTTATGGTGGATATTTCTGTGCTGAAACTCCACAGTGGGGTATTGTTTGTATGGATAAGAAAAAATACAGTTACCTCTGATACCAGTAATGGCTCAATGCTGCATGCTGCTTTGCCATAAACTTCTTTGGATAATGTATTTTTCTCTTGCTCTGGGGTTTAGCATCTTTCTGAAATTGTATGCATTGAAAATATTGGTAGAAAGCAAGAAGTCCAGCATCCAAGCACCAGTGAATTTAAGGACGACTGGAAAATACCCAGGAACATTCCCTGAGATCTCTCTTTCGTAATTCAGAGTAGAAATCTGACCACATTCAGAAAAAATAGAGCTGGCAAGCCTGTCTGTGTTAGCAGGCATGGGAAGTGCTTGCTTCATCTCCATTTCTCAAACCAGCAAATAAAAAGAGGCAAGGGGTGTTACCAGCTAAGGTGGCTTGCTGGAGCACCACTGTCTATGAGATAGCTAAGGCATGCATGCTAAGGGGTGGTATGAAATCTAGGCAGGGAACCACCTTGGGTTTGGCCATTCTGGCACTGCCTTAGCTTTTGTGAGTGTAGAAATGGGCTGGAAACAAGCAGCAGAATAAATGAGGTAAAGTGATAATGTGCAACTGCATCTCATGGCAGAAAAAGCCAGAACTCATTTTACCCAATTTCTGCCTTGACTGTGGTGTCTACAGCTATGATACTCTCCTTTTTTCATTGTTCCTTTAATTAAAAGAAACCTCCCTGCCTCTCTGGGGTATAACCCTGAGGAGAGATTGGTTTTGGATGAGAAGCATGTTTTGCTCTTTCATCCTTTTCAAAACCCAGAGTTTATTTTCTTTCTGTTTGTCAATCAGCATGAAAAAGCTTTTTTAGCTCTTACTTCACCGGATACAAATATGAAAAAAAAGACAGAAAGCTTCAGGCAGTTTAAATGTGGGGGAATGCAATGCTGATGTAAAGCTGCAGCAGATGTACAGCTTAATTAGATGTTAATGAATAGACAGATGTGTATAAGTGAGCAGCTCCGAGGGTGTGGAAGGAAGCAGAAATATGGGGCAGTAAACACTTTGATGTTGCCTGGGCAAAGGTACATTTCAAAATTACTCTGCTTGCTGCTGTTTCCTGTATCCAGACTGGATTTTCCTATCACTGTGTGGCAGCAAATCATTTTGTTTCTTGCTGGTACAGTGAGGGAAACTGAAACATGAGCTTTCCTTCCCACAGCAGTGCTTTGGATTGCTTCAGTTCTCCCACTCCTGGGAAGAGTTTGCAAACCTGAGGTGGCAGAGATCTGTGTGGGAAAATTTTTGGCAAATTCTTGGTGTCAGAATTGTGAAGAAATTGAAGAGGCTAGCTGGAGAAAACAGAAGGTCCTCTGGACTTGGAAGGAACAGGTGAAAAGTACAAGCAGAAATAAGCAGGGTACAAAACAATATGCATAGACCAGGAAGAACAGGAAATTATTTCAGGTAGTAAGATCACAAATCCCCTTTGTCTAAACTAATTGATAAATTATCTTACAGAGGGGTTAATGAAAACCACCATAAATGCACAAGAGAAATCCACTGGTGAAATAGGGTTAGGGAGGTGTGTACAAGAGAAAAACAAATACTATTGGTCAAAACCAGCAAAGAAACAAACAACATAGTAATAAAAAAGCTGGTGGGTTTAAACACTTGCTATGCTGCTTGTTGAGAGGAATACTTATATTATTTCATGTATATAAATCTCCTTGGATGTATTGTTCTTGGGGGTAGGTTCATTGAGGGCATTTTCTGAGGGCATCTTCATTGTCCTCAGCGCAGTATTACGAATCTTATTTATAGGTTAAAAGGAGCTATAGGTTCTGCAGCATTCCCAGCTAAAGGTCTTTTCTTTCCTGGAGTTCAAGCAGCTGATGAAGGCCACAGGTCTGGTGTATGGAATATCTCCAGCCCCCTGTAGAAACCACGGAACCTCCCGAGGCCAAGGCAGTGAGAGCAGTCCCAGAGAGGAGGGACACAGAGGAGGATGCAAAGCTTCTTCTTCATCAAGAATTGAGGTCTGCTTTGGGAGCATGTGTTCCTTCCTCTCAGAAGTGCCAAGGAGGCATTGTGTGCCCCCCTCCAGCCTTACTGCTGAGGAGGGACCCAGGCACTGATCCCAGTCTCAGGTGGGGATGGCAGCAGGGATGGCTCCTCACCCTGCACTTCTGGGGATGCATGCTGGTCATGTAAGAGGATTCTTTGTACATTGATTTATTTGGAAATGCATGTGGATTAGCTGCTGTGGAAATATAATGTAATTGAGCTCTAAGTATTTGGACTAATGGTCTGACTCTTTCTGTGTGTCTGCCTGCCTGCCTCTCTATCTGCCTTTTGATCTATTTACAATTTTTTTAGACTCTCTGCTAAAGTGGGACTATCCTTCTTAACAGCTCCTCTGTTTGAAACCACTATAACTTCAGTATGACAAAGTAGTTCTATTCCTGATAATAACTTTTTTTGTACTTTACAGTGCTTGAATGCCTCAATGCCCTTTTTGAAACCCATTCTCTCCAACACACCTTTCCTTGACCCTTCCATTGCATTACCAGCTGCCTAGGGTGCTAGTAATTCCTTGCTAATTTTGGAGCAGGGAGTACCTCTGCATATTCTGAGGCCAATTTTAGAGCTTTCATGGGGCAGAGGAAAATCCTGGGTCTAGTGCAAGATATTTATACCTGGTATACACAGACCTGCCTGCCCATGGTGCAGATGCTCATGTCCTGCCTCTCACAGATATTGGCTTGCTGCAGGGCTGGCTCAGCCTGGAAGCTGAAGGGCAGTGTCAGATGGTGGAAGTTGCTGATTGCAGATTTAAACTGGAACTACACAGGATTTTGAGGCACATTAGTGTTTTACTGAAATAAAAATAGCAAATTTGGATGGTCAATCAGGTAGATCAGCCTTGGACATGACAAATATGTCACAGTAAATAGATTGCCTGAAAGAGGAGCATAGTTGATGGGCTTAGCTGAAATA
Source organism: Sitta europaea (assembly GCA_013400255.1). Taxonomy (NCBI): domain Eukaryota; kingdom Metazoa; phylum Chordata; class Aves; order Passeriformes; family Sittidae; genus Sitta; species Sitta europaea. The sequence continues at coordinate 440,520 of VXBS01007386.1, forward strand.
TTTACATCGTGTTCATGTTGTATGTTTTCACATCTAACCTTGTTCATGTAAAACATCCTAAGAATGAATGAGTCAAAAAAGTTTACTAAAGCCTACATTTCTGAATTACTACATTCTTCTTTGCAAACACTACTTCTTAAAAAAAAATAAAAACATCAAAACAATTTATGCCTGCTACTTGGTATCCTTTTTATTGGTTTGTTAGACATTTCTAAGACTGTCAGTTCATAGAAATGATCTGACAACAGCAAGTCCTTTGAGGAGCAGGTGAGGGAGCTGGGACTGTTTAGTTTGCAGAGGGGAGAGGAGAAGAGGAGTCTCTGGAAGGAGGCTGTAGTCAGGTGGGGATTGGCCTCTGCACCCAGACAACCACGACAGGACAAGAGGACAGCCTCAGGCTGTGCCAGAGGAGTTTCAGGTTGGACATCAGGAGGAATTTCTCATAAATGATTGTTAAACATTGGGACTGGGTGCCCAGGGAGAAGGGGGAGTCACTGTCCCTGCAGGTGTTTAAGAAAAGGATGAGGCACAGAGTGTTCTAGTTGGCAAGGTGGTGATCAGTCAAAAGTTGGACTCGATCTGAAGGGTCTTTTCCAACCTAATGGATTCTTTGATTGTAATTCAGTGTAAAGGACAGGAACACCAATGTATCAGTTACTGCCAAGCAAGCTGAGTCATTCATGTTTATTAATTCTGCTGATTCTGTTATTATCACTCATTTTTCAGCAGAGTATGAAAAAAAATGTAATCTACTGTACAAAGTAGGTAATATGTAACAAAAATACACTAAAATAAATCTTTCCCATCTTTTTCATCCTTTGGTCTTTTATCAGATATGTAGGCAAGAAACCAAGAGATAAGCATCAAGTAAATTTATTGCTGTATCATTTTTCCTCCTCCCTTCTTCCAGACTTTGCACAGCTGATTCATGCCTAATGCTAAGGAGGTATTGTTGTTGTCTTATGGGAGAAGTAGAGTGAGAACTGTAGAAGCAATGCATTTTGTCTGTAAAGGAAATAAAATCCATAACAATTTAAAGAACCTGCCAGAGAAAAAGAACAAGATGGTATCCTTCTAGGAACCTCAAATTCAGCCAGGAACATTTGTGTTCTGTTTAAAAATGCAGAGGGAGCATTGACATCTAGTGTTTGTTCCAGTATTTTACTAGAGAGATTTAATGGTCCACAATTCAATTTGAAGTGAAAGTATCCCCCCCAAATGACTCTTTGTAAAGTCTTTAGGAAGCTGAAGTCAATATCTATGGGCCTTTGGAGATGCAGCAATTGATTACCTGTCCAATTCAATGAGCATTAAAACCCAAAGAGATTCAGAAATGCACTTCACTGTTGCAAAACCTCACCTCTGATACCACTGATGCACAATGACTGGTCTATGCTGAAGTTCAGTATATAAATAAAGCAGCTTGTTCTGAGACCTAATTGAAGTTTTGCAACACCCAGAAAACTCTAAGCTAATGCCTTTTTCTGTAATGCTACTATTCCTTGGTGTATGCCTTGAGTACAGTCTTGGTGCAGGATGAACACAAAGTATATCAGATTCTGGAGCAATTTACTTCTTTGTGTGCTAACACTGTCATCCTTTGTCCCCTCAGCTTGTAGAATAACAGCACCTTGTCTTCTCTAAGCTCCTTTCAACACTAAGACCTCTTCCAGCAACACACAAGAGTCTCTTCATCCCCTCTAAAATCAAGTGAATTGAGCAATTACTTTGTGATTCTTAGAAAGGCAGGAGCTGTTTAAGAGAGCCAAGGGTTTGTGACTGAAAAGGAGGGAGAACTGAGTTTCCAACTGTAGCTGCATATGACAAGTAAACTGTGAGTTACAGGAACTGAGACTCAGTAGGGGAAGTAGTTGATTCAAGCTTTGGGAAAATAAAAACATTTATTTGGGGAAACTGCTAATTTCACAAGCTTAAGATCTAAGTTTTACAACTTACCTTAAGCACATCATTTATCAACACTAATCTGGGGGATTGTTGAGCTAACTCAACTGGAGGTGGGTAATTTCTTGGAAATCTGATGTCATGACTTTAATTTCATTCCCTTTTCTGCTGAATCTCATGACTGAGCTCTGATGATAAGAATTCACTGGGGCAGAACTCAATAGGTCTTTTAAGTATGAACTTGCAGTCACTATTTACTGTACCTTACCTGGATGTACTCACCATGCCAAGAGGCATTTGAGTGGCAATTTTCTATTAAAATCCCATAGATGATGGAGATTTCACAGTCCTGGATGACAGTACTTTAAATGTCCAAACCAGATTTTTTTATCATGTTTCCTTCTGTAATTTCATATCTGCAATGTGTATGAACTGTGTGGCACAGGCCAATGTGTGCCACACCTATAGAATGTCCTGTCCATAAAGCATGTGAGCTGTACTGTTTCCCAAATCACAAAGTCCTGTGTTTCAGAGGAGCTTTCAGGCTTTCTGCACAATACTGGCCCATAGTCAGCTGCTCCTTGCTTAATCTTAGCTTGTAACAATAATAAGCATATGCAAGAAACTTCTTTTGTTTCTTGAGAGGTTTAGCTGGGTTATGGATGTTTCTATAAGAGGACTAAAGATATAAGGAAATAGGTATTGTAAAGGCTAACTTCAATATAAAAACACAAAGTATTTTGTTTTAGTGAGAGAAAAACACAGGCAGCTTTGCAGTGCACCACTGTGTGAGTTTGGAAATCTTCTGTGTGTAGCTGAGATCCTGCCCATTTTCTAAGAAAGGTAACAAGTACAGTCTGGATTACAGGCTAATCAGCTGGCCTCCAGCCTCCAAAAAGCTGTGGACCATATCCTGATGGAAGCTGTTTCTGGGAACATAAAGGTTCATAAGTTACCAGAAGGTAATTTGAAGAGCCCAGCACGGATTTACCAGGCTCAAATTTGTGCTTCCTAGGGAGGAAAGACTGATGCTGTGGAGGAAGGAGAGGAGTTTGTTTGCAGAAGGTTCCATTTAGCCCAGCTTCCTGCTCACTGTTCCAGAGTATCCTGACAGCCATGGAGAGACACAGACTAAGAGGCAGCTGATGAGGAAGGATTTAGAAATGCATGTGGAAATGTGCATGAAAAACACGTGAAAACATGAATGATGTGACATACTGTCTTTGTCGCAAGTGATTACTAACATTTCTCCTTTGCTTTCTGTCTTCTGTGTCAGAGAAATGTTGTGAATTTAAAGACAAATAAGGGCTTTGGGGTTTTTTGATGAATCACTTGGTTATTAGTACAAAAGTGAGTTAAAAAACAATTTGTGCTGATTTTATTCCTGAAATATTTGATATTCCTATTGGGTTGTTACATTTCTTGCATTCAGAGAGCTGTTTATTGCTTTTCTTTTTAGTTACTGTTTGATGATGTAATAAACAAATACGTCATAAGTAGATTTACACTATGATTTGAGACATTAAATAGAGGCAGCAATCCAGCTTCAGAAATCCTTTTTTATGAAGATAAAATCATAGATAAAGAAGACATTTTCTTTCTTTAATTAAATACATGAATTTTAAAAATCCTGAAATAATAACATTGAGAAAAAGAAAATGCAGTGCTTCAGAAATATATTTTGAAGATTTTTTTAAATTAAATGTATTTTGTCTTTCCCAGACACTTCATGCATGAAATCTGTTGTATTCCAGAGTGAGTTCTCCTTGAAGGTTTCAAGAGCTAAGCCAGCCAGCCTTTTCAAGCTGATTCCTCCATTTCTTGAAGTCAAGAAAATAAAATTAAAAAAAAAAAAAAATCCAGATCCATTTTTGCATATATCTTGATTCAGTCAGTAAACTAATTCAGTTAAATAAATATTGAACTTTAAATATATTCATAATCACACATTCATAATTCATTTTGATTATTCATATGCCCAAAAGAGAGATAAACAGGACTAAATATATTGATAAAACAATTATGTGCTCTCTCACAAAGTTTTAACCTGCTGTTTCAGTTGAGAGAATTTTGGTAATTACAGTGTCCCAGAAATACTCAAAACTGCTGGACACAGATCTGGGCTGACCTGCTGCTGGTTACTGACTCAACAACAGCTGAAGGCTTCTCACAGGCAAAGGAAGGAGGTGAACTCATCACTTGTAGCTCAATGAAAAATGTGTGTTTCATTTTAGTTTTGGAAGTTAGTCTAGCACAGAGAAAATGAATTTTTATTTTTTTCTTAGAGTAGAAATAACTCTCAAAATTTTTTTACTTATTTAGTATTTTAATATGGAATGGGAAAAGCTCATTATCAAATCAGGGCCTCAGTCTTTTAATCTGATGACATTTGTTTTCTCCAGGCACAGTCAGAATTTTTAACATGAAACTATTTGTTCATGGTGGAGAGATAGCAGGTGGCAATAAAAATGAGATGAGGTTACTTTAGATAATATTTCAAGCACAGAAGAGGAATTTCAATTAAAAATAAAAACTTTTACTTATTATCTGTCCACCATGGGACAGGTGTTTTCCTCTGTCCTATTTTGTTTTGTTTGTCGAGGAAAAGGAATGCTATCTACTTGTCATTACATTTATGGTTTATCAGCCAAACGTTTGGGAAGCACCTAGAGAAACCAAAAAAAAATAGAGAAACAAAAACTGATTTCTAAGGGCAAAATTAAAATATAGATATGAGGTGTGATATATAATTGAAATTTCTTGGAGATGTGGGTAGCTGATTGAGGAATTCCACATAATATTCTTTCCTGAAAATAAATCAAAAAAGTCAATGAAATCGAATTGAGCAGATAATTTTTAATCTCTGGACATAGAAAAGACTCAAGAAATTGTGTGTTTTCAAAAAGGACATCATCGGTCCTCAACCTGTGGAATAAAAATATTAATTGAAGAAGAACAACAGAGCCAAATATGCTTTCTATGAAACAGCTGTGTAGTTGAACATTCCCAGCCAAATTTTCTTCCTTTGCTTTGGAAAAAAAATATAAGGATTTTGGTTATTTGGGAATTTGGGAAATTTGATATTAAAGAGTCAGCAACTCTGACAGAGACCTGGATTTCTGCAGTGGTGAAAGGCTACACAGGTGACCCTGAAGTATTCTCTGTTTGGTCTCAGAGGCTCTGTTGCTCCTGCAGAGGAGGGAGGTCTAGTGAGAAGATGAGTAGACAGCTCAATTAATTGCTTTTTTCCATAAAAGCTTTCCGGGTTGCACAAGCAACTGAAACAACAATTCCTCCTGCCATGGCTAAAAGGCTCTGAATCTTCATGCACACATCAGTCATGACTGACAGCAAAGAGCCCAAGGATGAAGGGGAGGGTGCTTGTGCATTTAGTCACTTGTGTCTTTGCTGTTGCTGTCAGCAGAAAAGGAAAAGCTGCAAATGCTCATAAGATTTTTTTGTTGTTGTTTTTTAAAACCTGGTTTAACTCCTTTGAGAGAAATATCCACTAGGTATGCCTGTGCACCTCAAGAAAGCTCAGACTGTTTTGTCACTAGCCATCCCAGAAATAAGGAACTCTTACTTATCCTTGTTCCACTGAGCTAACACACAAAGTCTCAGTGATTTTACCAATGATGCACAAGGAAATTTGTGATAGAGTGAACAGTTAAACCCAGCCTCAGTATCCCAGACTATCCTGCTTACCTGTAAACAATTGTTTCTTTGAGAATTGACTGAGTCAGATTTCTGTTTAGCAGCCATAAAGCTGCCAGTTTAAATGGGTTAATTACAGGGGCTGAGCTCCACCTGTTTTTTCAATCCCAGATATTACAAACTCTAGGAAGTAGAATGAACATGAATTTCTACAATTACATCCACTGATAGTGTTTTTCAAATGCATCCAGTTCTCTTTGTCTTGAGCAGGGAATGTATCTGCTCATCAGAGGACTTGCTCTTCACCACAAACCCTGTTTGCTACTGTCATAAATACACACAAGAACATGGTGAGAATGAGCTGCATTTCCTCTCTTTGACTTCCTAACATAGTTTAACATGGGAAGAAGGTTAATTAAAATCATTGCTGCTTGACCAAAGTCAATATGCAATAGCTTCTCTAGTTAATGTTAAAAACCTGATAAAAATCCCCATTGGAGATTGGAGAGTTAGCAATCCACATGTGCTGTGGGTACATTTTACTTTGGGAGAAGAAAATAAAAAACCAAAGGACAATAAGAAAGATTCTGTTAATTGCAAGTCTGACAGTGGCTGGAAAATCTGCTTCTCCCAGCTGAACTGTGGGGAGCTGATATAAGGTTGCCCATGCAGCATCCCAGTATTCCAAGCACTGGGATCTTGCTTGAAGAAGCACAAAAACATCCCAGTCCTTACTAAAATCAAGTGTCCAGGAGGGGAAGATGGCAGTTTATAACAAAATGCTGAAGCTGGAGAAAGGTGAGGGAAGTACAGCTAATGCAAACCAAACCCCAAACTCTGATAGCTGTTTGCTACAGGGAGACAACTTCCCACTCAAATTGCTGCGGGTAGCTTTACCTAAACTCTGAGCTTTGATAGTTAAGTAGAACAAACTGCCTCAGTGAAAGATTAAATATCAGATTGATATGAAAATTATTGCTATGTTATCAGGATCACTGTGTACATTAACTCATGCTGCTGGCCAGTGTTTGCACAGGAGTCAGGCTTCTCCCTCTCCAGCTTCACAGCTTTAGACCTCTCTTATTCTTAGCCTTTCTCAATTCCTACTTAAATATATAACATATAATTCTGGAAAGCATTTTGAAATATAAAATTAAGCCTAAATTATGCAAATCAATTAAAATTAAAGACCCCTGTCATTTTGCAAAGCTAGTAATTAAGGCTTTTTCTTCTTTTTTCCCCTCCAGGCTTTGAAAATCTGTGCAAAAGTTTCCATCAGTGGGGATGCAAGGGTTTTCAGGCAAACAGAAATTCTTGGGAAGGAGCATTTAATGGAGTTTCATTCTCCATCCTCCTGCCCCAAGCCAGAAGGGACAGACCCATTCAGAACTGCATTCATCAGCTCAGGAATGAAACTAGTGGTGGAACTACAGCTGTTCTAGAGCTGTAGGAGAGGAATGGTGCTGTTATCCTTGATGCAGGATGAGACTGTTCACTCACCAGAGAGATTGAGACCCTGGAAATTTTATGAAAGTCAAAAATATTTTGCTATGATGACAATGTCTGAAAGAACAAAAGGTTAAATGATCTCACAAGTATGTTAAAACCAGTTTGCACGTCTCCAAGCAGAGTTAAGGAGTGATTTTATTGACTTTTCTGTTCTATGTATGCTTGTTTTCTTATGCTCTTTCCCTGAAGAGATCAATGCAGACTTTTAACAAGATGAACTACAAATTATTTAAGGTGGCAAGAATGTCAGCACTGTTATCATCATGAGAAGTAAATGCATATCCAATTTGGGATATAGTCAAGCTGCAAATTCTTCTTAACAGAATCAAGAATTTAACAAAGTTACTGATTCAGGATGGGGCCTAATTTACAGGTTTAGCAGCTTTATTCCACCTCTGCTTCCACAATTTTTTGCTTATTCAGAAATCCATCTTTATTTATATGATGTCCTTTTCACTGTGAAGTGAGTGTTTCATACTAATGTGTTATTCTCAGTTTATTCTTCTAAATCTCCAATCACATCTGCTGAATTCTCTCATATTTTTTGTCTTCTGCTCTTTGACAGTCCAGCATATATTTTTTCCTCCCTCTGTTTGGAAGCTCCTCTGTTTGGGATTATTCTGATTTCATAGTGCCTCAGTCCCAGATTCTTTACAGGCATGCACTGAGGTTTTTATTCATAATGTGTTCTTAGTTTTTCTGGACCCTCCTTCATGAGGCCAGACTGTAAATGAAATCTATTAATGCTGGGTATTGATGCTCTGTCAAATGAACAATTGTTTCCTGAAAGGAACTTATCCTGCACTCCTGCATTGGCAGGTTTTGGGAGGGCTGTGGTTTTCTGTAATATTTTATATTATCAATCACTTTTTTTTCCTAGTTCTCTTTTTTTACCTCCAGTCACTAGGTATTTATTTAAATGGGAATTAAATCAGATTCTACCCTCTCTCTGTTGGCTGCCTCACAAAAGCAACTCTGTCAAAATTCATTTGGCAACCCAAACTGTCCTCTATGTGGTCATCATCAGAACTACTCAAATTTGCTTTCAAGCCTGCAAAATGAAAATGTGAAATATATTACTGGGGTTTTTTAATCATTACCTTGCAGCTGTTTTCTAGTCTCAAACCCTACCTAACTCACATACATAGAAAATTTGTTGTTCCACTGAAAACTTAAGTACTTAATGCACCATGTGTGCTATATAGGTAACCAGATTAAATAGAAAACATCAATTAAGCAATTGATCAATCCACAGGAGACTTTAATAATATCCAGGTTATCTGTTTTTAACTCTGACCTGGCAATAATTTCAGTTTGTGGCTTGGATGATTCCCTCAGTCTATCAATTTCTACCCCTCTCAGAGATTGTCCTGTTGCCAAAGGTTTGCTACCTTCCCAGGGCATTGTAAATAAAAAGCACCACTGAAAAGGAGACTTTGAGATATTTCTGTGAGCAGTGACTATCTAATTAGGCAGATAGGTGAAATTAATAATAATTTGTAGACACAATCGATGGCATGCTGGTACCTCTAGAAAATCTCAGTGCCTGCAATCTAACATAGCTCATAAAAAAAAGATTAAAATCCCACAGTGAGTCATGGAGAGCCTGTGCTTCTTTATCCTGCTTTTTTCTAAGAGTCATCCTCCTCATCACTGCTTGATTTAAAAGAAAAATTGTCACACATGGTGGTTGGTCAGAGGAAGGCATGCTAATCACCAACTGGTTTCAGTTTATAAAGGCTGTTAGAAATTTCATGCCTGGTATGTGGCTTTGAAAATAAAGATGATTTAATTGCAGGTGGGACATGGAAACTCTAATGAAAGAAAACCACACTCTTAGGGAACAAAGGACAAATTACAAAGGGTTTTTTTGCTTTTATCCAGTGGAAGATGAGGTCACAGTTAGGAGGAAGAGGGGTCTCAGAGATAGATGCAGTTAGAGATTGGGGGCTTATCAGACTGCCAAGCTGCAGCACTGGGGATTTTTGAAGTGAGTGTATGGTTGAGATGCTTGTCCAAAAGCTGAATGAGAAAGCAAGCCCATGATGAATAAAACCAGTAAAATTTTATGTGAAATAAATATATTTCTGGTTAGAAGCTAGAATTTTAATTTTGCCTATGAAAACAATTCTCCTGTTCTTTTGACTAGGACTAGGATAGGAGCATCTAAAAATAGTGGAGCAAGATGAGGGGTAAAAGGGCAAAAAATCCCTTCCAATAGGGAGCTTCTAATATGTCTTGGGCTTCTGTCCTTTTAAGATGGGGATGGTTTCCTATACTCTTTAAAGCACATTGTCAATAGAAAGGAAACATTATTAATTTTATGATTAATGCTATAAAGAGCCATTAAGAAGCAAGCTAAAGTGACAAATCTTAGTGTCCTGTTTAAAAATTGTGTGCAGATGCTACTGTGCCTCTATATAAGCATATAAATATTATCATTCTTGGGTTGATTTGCAGTTTATTGTGTGTAAAAAGCTAACACAAAAATGTTATTTACGTTTACTAAACTTTCTTCACAGAGATAAGAAAGTTGTTATCTCACCCTTGACTGAGAGAAACTCTTTACTCAACCAACTTCAATAGTTTTATGCTGAAATTCTGCAGGCCAGTTGTATCCTCAGCAGACACCAGCCTGACCTGCTCCACTGCATCCCCAAAGCACTGTCAAACTGACAGCTGTTACTGAATTTCTGAAAAATAAAAAAAGATGCTCCTGGAGATTATTGTGATTTATGTGGTCTGTGCTTTCTAATCCCTGTCTAACCCCAGATGAGAAGTTGCTCTTTCCAAGGAGTGTCCCTGACATCCCATTGTGTCTGGGAGCTGTCTGCTGTTGATGATGGGCATGCCCAGTTGACACCTTCAAATTTCCTCTTTAAAAAGACAGCATTATGCAGTCTTTTTTTTAATGATTTTTTTTTTTTTAATGGGCATAAAGATACTGGCTTTGCTTGTAAAACACATTCAGTGCTACAGATGAAAAATGTTTTGTTGCTTTCTAAGTGGTTATTTTGAAATTGGTTGTTTTTTCTTTCATATTTTGGTCTCTAATATGTGAACATAATTTCTGATTTTCTCTTTGAAACTTCCTTTTGATTGTGGAGAACCTCTTTCAGTAAATAATTTCCTGCTCTTGGGGAGATGGGAATGATGAGGGTGTCAGTGCACCTGAGATTAAATGCACATTTTGGAGTATATGCATCTGAAAAAAGGCTGTGAGTACTTTACTGCACCAGCCTTGGAGCAATAAGCTTTAAACCTGTTCCAGAAATGAAACCAGCTTTAAGGAGGAGAGGGAGGAAGGGCGATGCCTTATTGCAAGGTGACATTCTTTATGTGTGCACCTGTGACCACATCTGCACATGGACCAGCCCAGAAGCCTCTTCTATAACTGTACAAGCATTGCTTATGTTGTAGCCAGGAAAATCAACAGCTGAACTTTAATTCATGATACTCTTTGAGTTAGTATCACTACTGAGGCCTTAATTTTATGGTAATTTAGAACATTTTTCCAAAATGTTGCAATTTCTGTTGCATTTACACAGGTTTTGTTATAACTACATTGCAGGAAAAAAATATTTTTCAAAATTATGTGCTGCTAAATCAGTCACTTCAACAATTAGGAAATGATAAAATGTAACTTTTTCAGAGGTATATTACTTACCAGATCCAGATGAATTTTCTTGGGATTGACAAAAAGCCCATTTTGTAGTTATTCTAAAGTGAGAATTTTAAAGTTTTATTCCAAATCAAGGCATAAAAATGGAACTTTTCCTGAATGGTTATGAGAAATTACCAACGTATTTTAATCTGTGTTTTAGAATCACTCTTGGCTGAAAGAATTAAAGTTGGATTAAACTGTTGTCCACATAGGAAGTTCAGACTGCAGTCAAAGTAAAAATTTACAGTTCAAACCCTGGAAATTTCTTTCTTGGGAAATTATTACATTTTGAAATTCTGTCTTCTCTCTCAGATATTAAATAGTTCTACTCTAAAGTTCAGATTAAAAGCAAGTTATAAAATATTTTGTTTCAGAAGTATTTGGAGGATGTCGCTGTGGAGCACAAGGTAGAACACACAGCAACACACACAGGTGTTCAGGCAGAGAAGAAGAAAAGAACTATCCAGTTTATTGTTGACCTCGTATCTCTCAGTTTCTGGACAGTGAGCAGAGACTGGACAGAGAAGTTCCCACCTCTCCATCTCCACTGGGCACTTGAGAAGTCCATCAGGTGATATCTTTTACAAAGGAATGCAAACATAATCCTTGTTTATCTTACAATTCATGAGAACTGACTCCATTATACCAAAATAAATCAGAAGGTTTATTTTCAAGGACAACAGGAGGATGTTACTGAAGACTTAATTTTGATAACATTCAAGTTGTCACTTTCTATTTTATCATGGGAACATTGTGTTTTTCTATTTCTCTTGATGCTTATCTATCCCCTCAAAAGGAAGAAGAGGGCTTTCCCATGCTCACAGGCTGATATCCCTTTAGAAGCTCCTATTGTTGTCCTTCATGTCCCTTGTCAGATTAAATTCTAGCTGTGCTTTGGCTTTCCTGATGGCCTCCCTCCCTGTGTGCTCTGGCAGAGCTCTGGCATTCCTGTCAGGGCATTCAGCTGCCACCTCCTGTCCCTTTCCCTGTTTCAGTTTAGTCAGGAGCTGCTGGCTCATCCCTGGAGGTTTCCAAGCACCTCTGCTCCATTTGCTGCTCGTCAGGATGGGCAGTCCTTGAGCTTGGAGGAGCTGATCCTTGAGGATCACCCAGCTCTCCTGGACCTCTCTCCTCTCTAGGACAGAGGTATTCCTGCCTGCAGGGCCCTGAACAGCCCAAGGTCTGCTCTCCTGAGGGGAGCCAGCTTAGATTTTTTCTGTTAACACTGTTATTAAATGTAAAATCTTGTCCGTAATGCATTTTTTTATAGTCAATGAAAAAATACATTTTCATAGTCAAACAATGTTGATTTGTCCATTACATTGGGGAAATAGTTTGGTTTTGCATGTCATTTTAATTACAAAGTTAAATTTGGCAAGCTAAAATTGCAGGTGTTAGATTATATGGTTCAGGTGAAACAACCCAGTAGTTTCCATCAAATATGGATTGAGAAATATTTCTATTTATCTAGAAACACTTTTCGTCTTATAAAAATTTCAGTTAAATTTAATTGCCTGTATCTGTTAGCCACATCTTTTTCTACATGTAAATATATTTCTTTGGCTTTAGATGGAATGGAATCTAATTTCAGATGGATGGAATCCCAAAGTAACTGTCAGGTTAGAGGATTCTGTAGCAAGTATCTGAGCCAATTTTTTTTTTTTCAACCTTGCCATACTTGGAAACCTGGGAAACAAGGTTCAGAAGGGTTTTGTATTAAAAATCTTTTATCATTATGGCCACCATCTTTACCTGTGTCACTTGTCATTTGCAAAGAGATTATGCCTGATCTGGAATCTCCTACAGAAGTCCAAACAAAAAGACAGGCTGCAATGTATGTGAGGAAAGGTAAGAAAGTTCAAAAAATCAAAGGGAAGATGAGACAGGCATGGGGCCAAGCAAGAAAGAGAATGGAAATTCCACTAGATTCCTGTATTGAGGTGTTCAAAGATAACTGAACAAATTAATTGGAATATACTATCATTGGACTGTTTATTTTCTTAGAAATACTGCTGTTATTTTGGTTTTCTGTTCCTGTAGAACTGATGAAGTGATAATCACACTTTTGGTTCTCATGCTGAAGATTTGAAGTAGAAAAAGTATGTCAGAAATGAGGACAGAAAGAAAGGAAAAAGAGATAAAGACTCATTATGAAGGTTAAACTTTGAAGAAAAGCAGCATCAATAATTCTAGACACTAAAAATATATATACATATATATTTGAGGCATTCCATCTAATACAGTTTTTATTACATTGTTGTGTTCCCCCTTAAAAAAAAATAGCATATTTAACATGATAAATACAACTTGGAAGTATTTATAAAAACTCTCTGACATGGGGTTTTGTTCCTCCTTGAAAAATTGTGTGAGATCTTGGCCTCAGAAGAGGAGATAATGTTCAGTAGTGAAAGTAACTGAGCTGTTGGTGTTGGAGAACCAGAGAAAACAGAGACTTACTGTTACCACATCAGGCCACCAGAGGGGCTGAATTATTGGTTTTATGGCACAAATCAGCCTTAGCCAGGGATGTTAATGCCTATGGAGACCTCTGGGTCCTGCGCTTTGGCTGCAATAACCCCACGTAGTGCTGTGGGATTGGGGTGGAGCAGCTGGGAAGGCAGGGAAGGAGCCTGGGGGTGTGGGTTGACAGAGGCTGAACATGCCCAGCAGTGTGCCAGGTGGCCAAGGAGGCTGATGGCATCCTGGTCTGGGCCAGGAACAGCCTGGCAGGAGCAGGGCAGGGATTGCCCCTGTGCCCAGCACTGGTGACGCCTAGAGGGCTGGGTCACTCCCCTTTGGAAAGCCCTGGGAGGTGCTGGAGCATGGCCAGTGAGGGACAGCCAGAGGAGAAAGGTCTCAGAACGTGTGCTGTGAGGAGGGGCTGAGGGAGCTGGGCTCGTTCAGTCCCTGCACAGAGGCTGCAGTGAGGTGCGGCTGCTCTCTTCTCTTTGTGCCTGCAGAGAGAGGCCCAGGGGAAATGGTCTTAAGCTGACACAGGGGAGATTCAGATCAGATATTAGGAATTTTTTTTTTCTCTTAGGGAGGCCAAGCATTGGAAAAAGTTGCCCCTGGAGGTGGTGTTGGTGTTATCAGTCCTAGAGGTGATTAAGAGGCCCCTGGATCTGGCACTGGATGATGTGTTTTTAGTGGTTTGGGGTTACAGGGGCAGTGCTGGGTTGGTGGTTGGGCTGGATGATCTTACAGGTCTCTTTCAACCTTGATGAATCTTTGATGTGCAGCTGCTGCCAGGGTGGGGCACCCACAGCCTCCTGGGCAGCGTATTCCAGAGACTCCCCACCTCTACACCTCTCTCACCCTTGTCTGAGACACTATCAGTACCCAGCTATCTATGACTATAAATCAAATACTGACATCACAACCCAACACAATAACTCGACATGTCTTATTCCTTGATAAGCTCTGGATGATCATGTAATAATTTTGGTTTCCAAGAGATGTTTTATTTACTCCTATCCATTTTGTGATGTATACTTAGCCAAAGTCAATATCTATGATCAGGAGATGACTGGATATCTGACATCTCTTTGTCTACAGAATCGTCTTTCTACTGCTTAATATATTCAGTGGCACATTTCATACATGGCAGTATTTCTTCCACAGATGCAGTGGTTAATGCATGTGTCTGGGAATTGTGTTTCCCTTTGATTTACTAGCTTAGTGCAAAGGCTTTGTCCTATTATTGCTATCTTTGTTCACACAAGCCTTGGCACGTTTTAGCAATTCCAGCTACAGCTCATTTAGGAATGTTTTCTTTTGAGCCTTGTTTGTTTCACCTAATTACTTTTGCAATAACTATTTTTAGGTTTTTGACATTCATTTGTACTGGGGTAGTCTATTGTTTATGTGTTTTTATATCCTGGGTTGGTCTCCTAAGTGCATCTCCTCAGCTGTGTGTATGTAGTCCTTTAGCAATTACAGGAGACTTTCCTGAGAGGAATGAAAATGTAAACATGCTGGTGGCATGTGAGTGGCATCTGAATGATGTCAGTGAGCAGAATATACCTGTAGAGTGGTAAGCCCAGGTGAACATCTGCATGCAGATATCCCATTCAGAGCTGGTGCTATAATTCTTGCTCCTGCATCAGATCACAAGATTGGACTGGAGGATGCCTTGAGTTTTATTGTAAAATAAAACTTTTTCCCACTGTCAGTGATCTACAGAAATTTAAGAGAAACACATTTTTTGATTCCTATCTCAAAAAGCTGCTTTCAGAGCTTGTTTTCTTAATGGGCATATAAAATGAATTCTTCTATTGGCTCTTAGATCCATCACTGTTAATTTTCTGTTCTCCAAACTTCCCACTTCTGTCTCTTGTTGAGAGAATAAAGCAACTAAAGAACCAATTAATGATATTCACAGCCAGCCAAAGCCCAGAACTGTTTTCTCACAGCTCCCTTGAAGTGCCAGTGATGACACCACACTTAGATTGTGTAGGTTTTGTTTGATAATGTCAATAAATCCCTCCAAGAATCCTGTGCAATGAATGACAGATATGATGTCTGAAGGCAGATACAAAACATTTGGTGCCTTAGCAACATGATATGGGACCTGGATTCTGAGCCCAGCATACTCCAATAAAGTTCAGGGTTTTCATTGTCAGTCATAGATTCAGACTTGTCTTTCTCATCAAGACAATACCAGGGAAATATCATTTACTGTGCGTGGGCCTTGTTTCTCCTGCAAACCCACAGTCACTTCAAACTTTGCTGTGTGGAAATGCAATTAAATCAAAACATAAATGAACCCTTAGACAGTTCTTTGTGTGCTTGTATATTGTGCACATAGTTATACAGAGCAACAATATACTGTCTTGGGAACATGATATTCCAGATACCCAAGCATACAACTCTTGTCAGCTCAGTTGTTGGTTTGGACCTGCATCCCACTGAATGCTGTCTGTATATCGACTGTACTTTTGTAGAAGAATATTTCTTTTGTGTTTGCCATAGCTTCCACTACCTCTTAGACATTTTTCAAATATGAAAGGTGTTCCCCTAAAGAACATTCAGGATAAAAGATGAAATTGTCAATAAGTAGAGCCTGGTGGCTGACAATATCCCTGAGTGTTCAAGAGGCAGAATGACTTTGGTGCTGCAAAGGGCAGATGCAGAGAGCAGCAAACCCACAGGTGTGGAAATAGCATCATTTGGCTGTCTGCTTATCAGCTTTCTGGTAAATTGGAATCAAGTGCTTTTATCACCTGAATGAGCATGTGAAGTTGGTAATGTTTGCAATTAGCAAAAAATACTCTCAGCAATTTTCTAGCTGTACCTCAGACTGCCAATTATGGCCAGAGGCCTCTTACACAATGTGCCAAGCAAAGAGGAAGCTAGAATAGTCAGAGAAAGAAGCTGCTAGAAGAGGATTTCTGCAGGTGATTAACCTAATGAGCATGAGGATTTTCATATAAACTCTCAGCTTTTTCTGGTGCTAGTACTTGGACCTTCTGATTCTGATTCTTGCAATTCTGCTCCTCTTTCATATGTGTGGGGTTTTTTTGGTTGGTTGTTTTTTGTTTTTTTTTAATGTTAGGTAGCATTTTTGTGTTTTTTTTCTTTCTTTTGTTTGTTTTTGTTTGGCTGACTTCATTGTAAAATGACAGTAGCATTCACTTATGTTACAGAGTTACTGTAAATCTTAATTAAGTTTCCCCTGAGCAGCTTGGAGAGGGCTGGACAAAAGCTGCTGTCGAGGTAACAGCAATTTTCTGGGACCAAGCAGTGTTGAGCAGCATGGGGTATTTCATATCCCAGCTCTTACCTGCTGCTGTGTCAGTCAAAGGGATGAGATATTAGCTTGGTAGATTAAGAGGTAGTTATAAAAGCCAGGCACATTTTCAGACTTTTTTTTAATAAATAGGAACCTGACAAAATCGATTTGTTGAGGTTGAAACTATACTTGCATTTGGCTATAGCTGGAAGATTCAAGTTTCATTAAAAGAATAATTAAAGTGAAAGAGCCCATTCAAAAACTAACGAGAGCATTTCCTTTTGTCCTTTCCAGAATTGACTATTTTCCTTTGTAAATGCCTGCTTCTTTTGTTCCAACATACTAAAAAACATGCTTTCACTTTTCAATTTGAAATAACCTTTTTCATTTTAACATTTACATTGTATGTCACAAACATAAGTCAAAACTATCAGTGGTATGCCTGTAAGGACTGTAAATTAATATTATATCCTTGCAAACTCAGAACATGAGAAATAAAACTAACCTCACAAGGGGCTGTTTTAGCACCTAGATGAACCTGAGATAAGCAGCAATTGAGGGAAGCTAGAGCAGTGGTTAAATGACTGTGTTAATCTTCAGGATCTCCAAAACCAGCAGTCAGCTTCATCCCACCCCACTGCCAGTGCCGGGTGTCATTGTCACCTCTTCTCTTGTGCCTCAGTTAGCAGTGTTCCACCTCGTGGTGATTAGATTGGGCAAGAGCCCCATGACCTCTGCTTTTCACTTGCAGACTTGGATTTCACCCAAATCCACTGCTTTGTGTGATTTCCTATCTGGCTGGGTGAAGGGAGGAGGTTGGATCTGTTGGGCAGCAGTCACGTTCTCCTTTTCAGCAAATGCCTGAAGCAGTGAGAGCCCAAAAGGTCAGTGCAACGGTCATGTAAAACACTTCCAAATTAAGCCTTACAACAAAGACATCAGGAACAAAAAACAGACCTTCATGTGAATTGGAAGCCCACAGCAGATTTGGGATGTAATTTGGGAGTTGTAATTCATAAATAGCACGCTATCCCCTGCAAGTTAATTCAGGAATGGTAATATGGGTTTATATTTGTAATATAACTCTGGAGTGAGCCCAAAGAAGGGCCACAGAGAGGATCAGAGGGATGGAAAGAGCTGGGGTTGTTCAACCTGGAAAAGGCCAAGCTCACTTTGTCCTTCCAGAACCTAAAGGGATCTTATGAAAGGAGGGGAGGGGGACTTTGTATAAAGACAGATAGTGGCAGGATAAGGGGCAGTGATTTTAAACTGAAAGAGGGCAGGTTTAGAAAAGATGTTAGAAATAAATCCTTTACTCAGGGGGTGGTGAAGCACTGGAACAGGCTGCACAGAGGGGGTGTGGATACTCCATCCCTGGAACTGTTCAAAGCTGGCTTTAAGCAAGCTGGGATAGTGGGAGGTGTCCCTGCCTTTGGCATGGGGTTGGGGCTAGATGATCTTGGGTCCCTTCCAACTCAAACAATTTAATGATTCTATGAGAACAGTGGAAAAAACATGTGGATGCTGAGGATCTCCACCAAATGTAAAAGAAATACATTAAAAATAGGATCATTGAATTATTATAGATTTATGCATATATAATAGCTTTATAACGTTACTAATTTCAACAGATAATTTTATTTTTAAAATAAATAAATACAAGGATTTTATTTATTTGTTGTGGACTCCTCATCCCTCAAGGTGTTCAAGGCCAAGTTGGATGGGGATCTGAATAAATCCATGGCAGGGTGTTTGAAATGAAATGACCTTTAAAGTCCCTTCCAAACCTAACCCTTCTATGACTCTATGATTATATTTTCAAGTGGGATGGAGAACCAAAAATGGTACATTTTAGCACTTTGTTTTAAACCAAAATGAAATATTTCAGAAATAAGCAATGCCATGTCAGTCCTTCCAGCTCAATTGCCCAAGAATATGGTGTTGAGGAAAACAACCCTAATTATAAGATTTTAAGCAGTCATCCAAGGTTTTTTTCCCCAGAGTTATGCTAAGCCCAGGGCAGACCAGCAGTCTTCTCACAATCTTGCAAAGTCACATTGTTTCTGGAGGAAATAATAAAACCTCCACCTTGCTTTTCTGAAAACTGTAACTGTGAGGATTTAATGTTATTTAGGATCAGTAACAAAGCAAGGGAACAAAGTGATTGAATGCTTTGCTTGAAAACAGAGATTTAAATTCCTATGTCCTTTATCTTGAGCCTTGTAAAGCTTATTGAATCACTGAGATTCAAACTCTGGGCTTTTTTGTTTTGCTAGCTGCAGGTCTTTTGATTCTGCTGCAATGGGACAGTTTGTTCTAAAGTGAGAAGCAGATGTAGAAAGCAGAAAGACAAAAAGGTGAATGATTCCATAAAATTTAATGGAGATGTCAAAAAAGATAGAAAATATGGAGAAAAATAGAGTCATTGTCTAGCTAGATAATCAAAGTATCTCTTACCAAAGTAAAACACTTTTCTGAAGTGAAATTGGGTTCCAGATACTGAGAGCACCAAACACTACTCTAATCAATGTAGTGGGGAACAAGTAAGAATAACTGTGCTATGAAAATTAAGTTGGAGCTGTGGAAATTGAATTATTAGAAATGTTTGTACTTTTAAACTAGATTTTAAAAGGACCTCAAGCTTAAGTAAATCTCAGTTTGTGCCCCTTTTAGTAGGAGAATAGCATTTTGAGAAAGCACAAATCAGGTGTCTTTACCAGCTATGAGGGGCTCTCTAGGTGTGGTTTGTCCTCCATGGTAAGGGCTTATACAAAGAACCACTTCCCAAAGAAGTGCCTTCCAACATTCTCAGAGAATCTTAGAGATTCTTAGAGATGTGATTATTTCTTGTACAGCAAATTGTTCTTGTTGGTCTTCCTGCTTGCACAGGGGATGGAACAGGCAGTGTTTAGTGTCATTTCGAGGATGCAGAATGTTTTATTCCTTCTCTCTGTATAGACAGATGCCCTGTGTGTGGAGTAAACCAAATTTCCTAGCACTCCTCCACTTACCTGGCTCCTGACACAGTGTTAGTCACACCACCCTACAGCTTTCCCAAATACCAGGCAGCAATTCTGATCACCTTTATGACAGTGTCACCTCTAACACAGTGTGCTAAAGACAAAAAAACCCAAAGCACAAAAGGGTTCAGCACTGATGTCTGGATGCCCTGCTCATCCTTACTTATTGCATGAGCAGCAATGTAGGAATATGTAGAAATGTAGCACACTGTAGCACCAGTAACTCAGGTAATTTTTTCTAAGTCTTGAGCACATGAATATAAGATTGCATTCCTCATGTAAAAATACAGAAGTCAGTGAAGCCATCATAGAAAACTGGTTTATTGAGATGCATCAGTTTTGAAAGACTAGGTCCAAAAAAGCAATGACATGGATAGATACAGATATTCTCACCAGGAAGGGATTAGAAATTCTGGAGCAATATAAATTAAAATGACTTCCACTTTAGCTAGCAGCTATCCAGGTGTCACTACTAAATGAATTAAGAACTCCCATAAAGAAATTATATCTAAGAGAAAGAAACTCTGAAACAAAACTGCTGCAGAGCCTTTACAAATAAAGGGCTTTCTGACAGCTTTGTGCTCTCTGGCTTCATTATGGAGTGTATAATTGGTGTGATAAGAATAATTTATTTGTTTGCACCTTAGGTTTAATGAGTGGCACTGGGTAAATACAGACAAGAAAAGCAAGCCACCAAACCCCAAGCTGCTGCAGATGATGTCTCCTGTACATCTCCTGGTGGATCTGCAACTTGTCAAGAGCAGTGCAGAAAGAGGATTCTATTAGTGAACACAAAGTCAATATTACTCTTTTTTCATCCAATTATAGTCAATAAAATCATCAGGGTTATGGATGTTTGAAGATACAGCTGGTGCTTTGACTTCTTCAAGGAGAAAATTTTTCTTCACTTATACTTCTATTCTTGTCAGGTCATCTGAAATAATCTGTGCTGGCAGTGATTTGAGGGGAATGGGACTCAGAGTCTGTGAGTGACACTTTTGGAATATACATCCTGTGTTAATGTCTGAGCAGCTTCATGCTTGGGATCAGCCTTATTCCAGCTTGCTCTAGTAATACAGGTCAAAAAGCAGAAATTGTCCTCTTCACTAGTGTAGTACATTTTGTTTGAGGTTCTCAAACAGCTCTGCAAAGCTCAGGAAGTTTCACAGTCTTTCTTCATGACTGAGACAGCTGTGAGGAAAAAATGGAAGCCAACATACTCAGAGGTACCTACTAGTTTTTATTACAGTAGTTTAGGGCTTTTGGAGGGATTTTTTGTTTGTTTGTTGAGGATGTTTTTTGTGTACCAAATAGAACTGAGCCTTGGTTACTCCTCTGTGCTGCAGGATCAGCAGGAGCCCTCGGCATGTGCCCAATTCCTCATGCTCCAGCCCTGTGTGCACAGCCTGTGCTGCACACACTGGTTGCCCTGACATGCTGAGTGCTTAATCATCTCAATGGGATTTAAGAGCAGCTCAGGCTGCTACACAAACAGATGAACAAGTAGTTTGTAACCACTTCAAGGTGGTACCATGGAGTGCTCTCACATTTGAGGTTGAGATTCCTTGAAGGAAAAGGTTGTGAGCTTATTAAACCAACAGAGCAAGCTGGGAACACATAGGATTGCCCTGATGGGAGCACATGAGATGATACAGAGCCATGGAAGATTTGTTCTAATCAAATTGCCAGAATATCAACTGTGAGACAGAAGCTGATCTGAGGCCCGTGCCATGGGGACTTCTGGGAACACTTTGGTATGGATCATTGTGATGTCCTCTTAAATGGCAAATTTTCCAGGACTGCAGCAATATCTACACTTGGTTCATCAGAGATATTCAATCTTCCAGTCTACTTGGCTCCCCATTCCCAATCCCCAACTGAAAAATCACTTATTGGCCAACGACTCTTGTGAATAGCAAGTTCTCCTAGTGATGTCATTTCATTTTCATACCCCCATGACTGACTTTTGAATCTTGTTTATGGGTAATTAGTATTATCCTCTGTCATCCATATATTGATCGTTTTCATTGATCCACCACCTCTGGGCATTATCATAATCATTTTATGGTCTTAGGCACAATACCTGGCTTAAAAAAAAAATTAAAAATCCTTTGGTCTATTTTACTCAAGGATGTTTTCTCATTGCAGGACTAATTTGAACAGACTGAGGTAAGAATTACACTTTGTTTAAGGTGTCAGTGAGAAATTGCCATTTGTAGCTCTTGTTTTGCTGATATCTGAATCTCATTGTGCCCCTGGATATCCTGTGCTCTGATACAGATCCTGCTGAGTAGCAGAGTCTGACTGTGTGCACTTGAATCACTGTTGAGATGTGGTTTCATATCAGTCTAGGCTTAGCTTGGCTGGCTTCCTTATTTATTTATTTATTTATTTATTTATTTATTTATTTATTTATTTATTTATCTGCTTCTTTGGCTCATCCATAAATGGTCATCAGATTCTATTATTACTGGTTAATATAAATTGTGAAAATACATTTGAATTTCTTGATGGGATAAATGCAATTACTATATGTGGTTTTACTTTCAATAAATGGGGCCAAACCCCTGGTATTAAGAAGAAGTTTACAGGAAGACAGACTAATGGCTGCAAAATGCTGCTTCTTTAGGCATTATTGTCATAGCTGGGATAAATTGGCACCTTCATATGGTCACAGTTCCCAGCAGCTGTGACTGTTTGCAAGCAGCTCACTGGAAATTTCTTGTTCTTCAGGCTGTGCTGGTGCTACTAGAACTGTTTGCATTTGCTCACTGTCTAACGGAAGTTATGAAGTTTGGGTAAAAAGACAAGCAGTCATTTTTGTTGTGTTGCAGCCACACAGTCTGTTTGACTTATCCAAGGCTCTGCTGCCTAAGGTAGGGCACTGAATCAATGGGGTATTTTGTTGATACAGAGGATTCACAAGATTTGATGACTTTTTGTTAACTGTGGTGTCGCTCTTTCTTTGCCCATTTGATACATACTGGGTTTCTTGTAGTACTATGTGTCTTATCTCAGGTGGCAGCTAGTAGGAATTAGCTTTCCCTTGGCTGAGATCATTGCCCTCAGAAATGGAGCAGTGCATTTCACTGAGAGCAGGAAATTGAGTTTTTTGACAGCCAGTTTTGGTTGTGATGACTACAGACCAAATAGAGATGCCCCAGTGCAATTACAAGGTAATTTTCTTCAGGCCTTATAGTTTGCAGACTTTTTCAAATGTCAAAGAAAAGTGAGAAAAAAATGGTGTCTTAGTTATAAAAGCATTAAATTATTGGAATTGTTAGTGTTGCTACTGCTGAGTGCTATTATGTAGATGAAGGTGCACATTGTGACTTATGCTATGTATCTCATCACAATCAATTTGTATCTCTTAGAGCATTCACTCAGGAATTTTTGGATCACTGTGGAAGATTAAGTCACCTCTTTCTTGATAAATGTACTCTAAAGATGTGCCAGGGGATACTGGTTGCTACATAAACAAAGCACAAAATGCACAGGAAATCTGTGGACAAGTATTAGAGTAGAAGGTATTATACTTGCTTATGCTGTTCTTGCTTTTCCTGGGTTTCCAGTAGTGCCCACTGTTGAAGACAGGAGTCTGGGTTAAGTGTGCTCTGAATCCAGGGTACAGTCCTCTGCTCCTTCCAGCTCCAGCCTGCCCTGTCCTGTCCTGTTCAATATATACCTAATCTTGCTCCATCCAAACTACATTTCAGATTTCTTCATTTTTTTCTGCACAGAAATTTTGTTAACCTCTTGTAACTTGAATGTCAGTTGGGGCTCTCCATATCAGTATTATCTTGCACTTTTTTAAATGGTAGGAACTTCATTTTACTTTTTACTCCTGTTTCACCAATTCATATAAACATGCCACTGTTTTATGCTTTGTTCATCCATGTAATGTCTAATCTTTAGTTATTTTTTGACCTTTATTTTTAGAATTCTCTAAGAACTTGGTTGTTGAACACCAAAGATTATTTTCTTTCCCATAGTTATAACTTCTGTATTTTGCCTCGAATCTGTTGATAACTCATATATTTTTTAAATGATTTTGAAAAAAAAATTATGGTAAATTACTCTGTCATCAAAAATACATTTGATGAGTTTGAGCATTTGTAAATCACTGATCTATGTTCACGTTGCATGCACACTGCTAGATCTGCAATGCATAGAAATTAATATTCTAGAAAGACTTTGTACTGGAGGATAGGATTACATAGGTCAGGTCTTCTGATTGAGGCACACGAGCAAGTGACAAGAATAAGGTTGGTGTCACAGAACCATTTATGTTGGAAAGGGCCTCTGAGACTGATCTGTGACTTTGTTTGTCACAGACAATCTTTGTTTGTCCCCTTGTCAACTAGACGACAGCACTGCCATGTCCTGCTGTTTCTCGAGCACCTCCAAGGATGATGACTCTGCTACCTCACAGGGCAGTCAGTCCCAATGCTTGACAACCCTTTCAGTGAAGAAATTCCCCCTGATGTCTAACCTGAGCCTTCTCCAGGTGTGGTTTGAGGATATGTTCTCTTGTCCTGTTGCTGGCTGCCTGGGGGAAGAGGCTACACCCTCCTTTTAGGGAGTTGTAAGAGCTAAAATAGTGATAAGGTCACCTCATTTCCTCCAGGCTAAATACCCTGAGCTCCCTCAGCTGCTCCTCACAGGACTTGTGCTCCAGAGCCTTCACCAGCTCCATTTCTCTTCTCTGGACAAGCTCCAGCACCCCAATGTCCTTCTTGACACATCCAGAACTGGACATGGCACTCTAGGTGTGGCCTCACCAGAGCCAATAAAGGGGGGAATCACTGCCCTGGTCCTGCTATTTTTTATATAAACCAGGATGCCAATGTCCTTCTTAGCACCTGAACACAAGCTGGCTCATGTTCAGCCACTGCTGACCAGCACCCCGAGGTCCTTCTGGGCAGGGCAGCTTTCCAGCCACTCTTCCCCCAGAGTGTAGCATGGGGTGATGTGGTTCACATGCAGGACCCAGCACTCAGCCCTGTTGAATTTCATACCATTGGTCTCAGCCCACAAATCCAGATCCCTCCACAGAGCTCTCCTATTCTCCAGCAGAACCACACTCCCAACCAATTTGGTGTCAGCCACATATTTATTGAGGGAACATTTGGCCTCCTCCTCCAGGTCATCAGTAAAGTTATTAAACAGGACTGGGCCCAGTAATCAGTGATCTTAAAAATCAAGTACTGGGTCATCCCACAGAAGTGACTGGGTCAGTTTAATGCTGTAAGGATATAAAATCTGACAGTTTTATTTATCAGGACAAACATTTTTATAGAGTAGGACTGGTTTAGATCAGAACAATTTTCAGCATAAATATGGGGGAAGAATGATGTCTCTCTTCTGCCCTAGCATGTGCAGCCCTAACATTGATGAATATTTGGTCCATGCAAGTGATCTCACAGATGCCAGTAGCCCTTGAAAATGAGAGAGGCTGTACAGATGAGTTCTTAGCCTCACAACAGCCTCCTAGTGTGCTGCTCACATCCTCTACACTTAAAACATCACCTTTATCTGTGGCCTGCTGGGTCCATCAAAGTAGTGAGATGAAGCAAATGCCACTGAAGCCAAAGGGTTGGAAGAGAGGAGACTGTGAAGAAAAGCAGTTGAAGACATGGAGGAGGTTATCCTACCTCCTGAAGAGTTCATCCCAACTTGATGAGTGCAACTTGTATTAAAGGGTATGAGGTCTAAAGTTGCATTTGCAGCCCACTGAACATGTCTGAGGATCAGTCTGTGGTTGTATGGCCTCTCTCCTGTCATCTCCAAACTGGGCATTCATATTCCTCCTGTACACGTACTCATATCTGCAACAGTTTTGCTACCTACACAGACCTTTATTTATAAAGACATTGCTGAGACTTGTGTTTGGGTACAGAGGCTCCATAAAAATATCCTGGGTGGACTGCAGGTTCCAGCTCTTAGTGGCAGGACAGAGGAGAGGGGAGAATACAGCTGGGCTGTTGGGGAAGAAGGATTTGTGGTAGTTTGAGTTGTTAATTATAAATGTGTATACACAGTTTTTATTTATTATATCCATATTTTATACATAAATACATTCACGCAGGAAAAAGAAAGGTAAAAAACAAAAGCTATACATGAGATGGCACAAGAAAGAGGAGGATAAAAAACAATAAAATGATGAATTACAGACATAGTAGGGCTTTATAAAACAGTTCGTATTTAGGTTGCTGTTGGAGGACAGAAATCATTGCCCAGAGCCAATAAATAGCAGGTAGCAAGGATCACATCTGTTTTGCATTCTAATTAAAATTTCAAACAAGCAGCTGAGATGCATGTTTTCTGTAACAAACTGGCTGTGGTGTTTTGAGAGCTTTCTGATGAGATGAAAGCAGTAAGGATGTAAGGGAGGTCATCTGAGTTGTACCATCAGCAGCCTGTCCTATCAGTCATTGCTATTATCAATTATTTGTGTGGAGGTATCACATTAAACCCCTAATTTTAATAGGAGCTCAGTAGGTATTACTGACTATACAGCACAACCTTTGCCCCAAAGAGTTTATAGCATGAATTATAGCATGAATGCACAATTGGAAAAAAGAGATGAGAGAGAAAATGAGCACAAGGACTTACAATTATCTGAGGCAATGATAATTTTTCATGCCAGTCAGAGAGATATGAATGGAATCCAAAATTTTAAATTCTTAGTTCTGTGCCTTAGGCATAAGAGAATCCATCATGTTGGCCCTGTGCATGCTCATGATACTGTTGTGACAGTGATTTCACAAGCAGTAATCATTTAAAAGACAATAGACAAAACACCAAATATTCTCCCTGGCTGCCACTGGGAAGCTTCAGAATTTCATCCATCCATTGCATCCATTTACATGCATAATCTGTTTTTCTCAGTGCTGATTTTTGCTCTTGCCTAGCAAGACTTAGATGGAGGCAGAGAAATTTACCTTGCTTATACAATATTGGAGATAGGTGTAAGGCTCATCCTCCACAGTATTAAACAGTATGTGTTGAAAAGAAACATTTTGAAACCAACAGGATAATTTCTGCAAGAGCAGTAAATAAGCTATGGATTTTTGTAAATGGCTTGTGTTAATATGTAATATCTCTTGAAAAAAAGAAAAAAAAATCTAAATTACAGTCTGTGTTGCTGGAGGGCTGCCATTTATACAATTTATATATGTTAAAAGAGAAAAATGAAATGGACCAGTGAACAGCAGGCCACTTAGGCTAATTCTTTGATGGAACAATTAATCTGGGATTTCATTAGTCAAACATTAGAAAGTAAAAATGTAAACAATATCAGGCAACTAAGTTTCGTCGAAAGTAGGCCTTGTCAAATAAACCTTTAATCTTTTTTGGCAAGACTATAAGTCTGGTTAATTACAACAACTTCACTGATAAAATGAATTTGCTGGATTTCTCCTGGGTATTTGATTTAGTGCAATATGGCACCTAGAAAAAATAACAAAATAAAATTTATGGAATAGACAGGGCTCATTTTGGGTGGATTAAAACTCTTTCAACAGCAGAGATGAAAATGCAATAGATTATGCAGATTATCAGCAAGCCACATCTTTACTAGCAAAACAATTTACAGGTGTGACTCTACTCCTTCTTGTTGGTTATTCTGGGATATCTTCCTGGTAAAATTCACCACAGATATAGGACCTGCATAATGGCAACATTCAGAGGATGCTCTTAAATTCCATGGCTGTTCTGAATGCCACAGAGGGTGAGATCCAATTATTAAAAAAATAATCGAGAGGAATAATTTTAAGTTTACTAAGGAGCTGAACTCTTCTGCCTGGTGGGTATGACCCAGGACATAAGAGGAGCCCAAACCTTTCAGAAGGACAGCTGGAGCCATGTGGGTATTTCCTGACACTCTGAACACGACTACACTCCCTGTTTAGGCACCCAGTCTGTACCACAACAAACATCTGTCATCTGGAGGCTTCTCCGCTCAACCAGGACTCCTACCCACAGCTTCTGACACATGCAGTCCAACAGGAGGAGGTCTCCAGCACCCAGGAAGGACTGAGCAGGACTCTTGAAATTTTCCATGTGCCCTATGTTAAATTTACTACTTGTTGAGAAGAGATTTCCAAGTGTTTGCCAGCCCCTTTGAAATCACTTTTAGCTATACAGCTTACATTTAAAGAGCAACTAAAAAAAAAAAAA
>VXBS01007386.1:468204-484492 GCA_013400255.1 Sitta europaea
AAAAAAAAAAAAAAGTAGAACTGGGGAAACTCTTTTGATATGAATGCCAAGAATAGTTAATCTATTCATTTTATCAAAGAAAAGATTGGAGGATTACCTGATGATTTTACTGAAGTCCTTAGACATGGGAAGCTATGATAATGAGAAGATTTGCAGTCTTGCAGACAGAGATATAATTAAATCCAATTTGTTGGAAGTCAGACAAATTCAAGCTTGAAATAAAACACATTTTTGAACACTGAGGTTAATTAAAGATTGGAAGATTTTTCATGAAGAAAGCGACAGATTTGCCATTGCCAAGAGTCTTTCAGGCAAATCTTTCATTCTGGACATCCTTTGGTCCAGTTTCTAGGAACAAAAATACCATGGACTCTGTGTAAAACTTTTCAGACTACATCATCACAATGGTCCTTTTTGACTAAAGAACACCCAAGTTTATAACACGAGGAAATGAGCCCCAGTCTTCCAAAAGAGGCTATGCTACTGAACAATTTGTCCCATCTGAGAAATGAGAAATACTGGAACCACTCAAAAAAAAAAAAAAAAATCCTTCCTTGGAAGAATGTGTGACTATTTTCTCAGTGGATGTTTTATGAAATTGCCTCAGTAGGTGTCAGCTTGGCATCCTGCTCCTCCTTTGGTAAGCATAAACATGTGGAGAATTACAGATAAGGTCATCTGAATAACCACCTCAGGCAATAGAGTAAACACCTCTTGAGACTGTATTCTATTAAACACTTAAACATCAGCTGTTACTGATGGTTGATTTCTTCCCCTGTATGTTCTTATCATTGTCAACATTGTTGTCCAGAAAATGCCTTTTCCCTCTTGGACAATTATCTTCATTTCCAAGTTTTCCTGCTTCTTTCAAGAAATACAAAAATTTAGGTGAATACTTTGGTGACCCTTCATTCTGGAACAGTGGCCAGGGGAAAACTCTATCAATCACCCTGGCAATCATGCTGATGTAAAGATTGTGTAAGGGGACAGGTCTGAGGGAGAAGCAGCTGTAAAGAAGGGGAATTAAGAGGAGATTCCAGATTGATGCTCCTGAGAAGTAAGGGGTAGACTAGCTATGAAAAATGTAGTAGGAGACAATGATGTGTGTATTAAATACATAAAGATACATAAAAATAATTTTTGTGTTGGACCACAATCCATGTTTATCTTATTATCAGTTGGCTCCTTCTTGCTCCTTGGGTAGTAGGAAGATGAGATGTGCAAGCTACACACCTGCATCTAGATTTGGATTTCAGATTAGGGTTTGTATTTCAAGTTCTTTCCAGAGGTATGGGCATTCAGTTGTGATTGTAAAGTTCACTGTGTTGTATCACAAGGATTACTTCTGACTGAAATGTAGATTTAAATTTGGATTTTCTGTAACTTGCACAGAAAATGTGAAGTACATTTGATTTTGCATTTTAAATACATTCCCTCTCATGATACACATTTGATTGAAAACAGGGCTTTATGAATATATGTATGCAGTTCTAAATGTGTTGAAGGAAATTAATAGTAAAGGTCTGGAAAACCTGCTAGTTAGACAATGGACAGTACAACAGAGATTGATTAAATGTAGTTCTGGGAGTTATATTGTTTAGATTTGATCTAAGAACAGATTGATTCAATTTACAGGAAATGATTCTTCATTACCTTCACACAAGTGTGTTTCTGGAGCAGCATCAAGATTTTAGCTGCTTTTAGGTTTAAATACTACATCCATGAGTGTTCCCTGTGCTGCTTTAGGTCCCTGGTCAGGATTTGTTACCTTTGTACTGCTCTGGTGATCCTCAGCCTCTAAAAGAGTGCTTCACCAAGAGAGGCTCCTTTCCCACAGTGTTTTTGTGAGCCTGCTGCCCATCACCAGTACCACTCTTCCCAGCAGTGACTGCCCTTGAATCCTGACCAGCTGTCTTCAAGCAGAGATTTGCACTCTGTTTAGCTCTGTGTCCTAGGTCTTAGCTTCCATCCTTTTTGCCATCAACAGCTCTCCACTAGCCCTGTGGCACCTCACTTAGCAAATCAATATTAGGAAAGTTTTTAACATCACTGAGGTTTCTCAATAGAAACAGGGAGGAGAAATCAGCCTGAAGCTGATTCTCACACTGCACAGTATCAGGGCTGCTATTACCTAACAAAGGAAATTTTAACCCTCAGACCTCAGTCAAAGTGGCCTGCTATCCAAGCTTTCTATGGCAGTGAATACAAGAGAGGAAATACTGTCCTCTCTTTATATTCACTGAAAGAGGAAGAACTTTCAGCAAGGGAATGCACTTTGGATTCTTACAATGAATGCCTCCTTACGTGAATAAATGGGTGAACATAGTAGGTGTATGGATGGATGGATGGAGGGATGGGTGGATGGGTGGGTGGATGGATGGGTGGATGGGTGGACAAAAGAATGATATGAATCAATTGGTGAATTGGTAGATGGATATATTCTGCTGCATATACTGAGAAGTGATGGCTACAAAACTAGGTCAGGAAAAGCTGGGAAGTTTCTCATGCAGTGATCTGAAGTTCTGTCCTTTGTGTCATCTTAAAAACCCCAAAATACATAAAGGAGATATCTCAATTAAAGGCCACAGCAACTTTAAAGAAAATGTGCCGATTTCAGTAAAAGCATCTGAAATATCCCCAAATGTGGAGGAGGGTTTGTCATAAATCTTTCAAGCTGTGGGTAGCAATTGCCAGCAAACTTTGCATCTGCACATTAAGTTAGAATAAAGTGTAGTTTAAGCATTTAAAAAATGCATTGTGCTACTTATGTTTGATGCTTAAAGGGAGTGCTGAAAAGCATGGAGCATCACAGAGAATAGTCTTGCTAGTACAATCAGTGCTAAGTGGTTGTGCTTTTTGTTTGCATCTCCTTCATGCTCTTCTTTCTTTCCCTTGCAAAAGACTAAATTGATTACCAACTTCATATCAATGAGTTCCAATTTTCCTTACAAAATCAAGGTAGTAGTTCATGCCATGATTTTAAATAAAATTTTGCTGCAAGTGTGTAGCAAAACATAGCCCTTCTTTAATAAGACTTTCAATTTTTACTTTAATGACATATGCCTTGTTATTTCAGAGGTGAAAAAAAATCAGTCCTAATTTTAGCCAGGCATGCTGGGCCCACAGCTGAAAAATAGGAGCTTTGGCCAGACTTGTGAATTCCACTGAAAACTTGCTAACTTGTATATTCTCTGTCACATTCAATTTTTAGCGTAAAATATCTGCCTTCTGTCCTGAGTTTTGTGCTGGGAAACTTGTAAATTGCTTTGTCTTTGATAAACATCATTATTTCTACTATAATAGCTAGAAAACTAATTTATTTTGCATGTCAGAAGACAATTTCTTGTGTTTTCAGGTAATTCAATCCTGGTAAAAGCTTCATAGAATCACAGAGGCACAGAGCAGTTGAGGATGGAAAGGACCTCTGGAGGTCATCTTGAATATCAAACCTGCTCCAGCACAGCTGCCTCATGCAGGTGTGCAGATGGATTGTGAATATCTCTAAGGAGCATGCTCCCCCACCCCCACGGGCAACTTGTGCCAGTGCTTTAGCACCGTGCCAGTGAGTGTGTTTCAGATGTTCAGAAGGGGACTCCCAGTTTCAGTTTGTGCCCATTGCCCCCCAGTCCCTCTGTGCTCCGTGCAGAGCCCTCCTCTCCCAGCCTCTCCTGCAGGAGAGGGGCTCAGTCCCTGACTCACCTCTGTGATCCTTTGCTGGACAGCAGCTTGGGCCCCTCCACACCAGACTTGGGTCTTGCTGCTGCAGAGTCTTTCAGCATTCCCTCCCCAGGCTGCCAGGCTGCTCTCATGCCATGTTGCAACTCACACGTGCTTGACATCACGGTGTGCTGTGATGTTTCAGGTGCCTTGGATTGACAAATCACACATGTAGATCGTTGTTATCTCAAGGGTACCTACAAAGTAGCTGTGAATATATGGGCGGTAAAAACAAGCTTAAATTGGCTGGCAGTGTGGCTACAAGCCACTCTATGGTACCATTCCTGGCTGGTCAAGAGAGTTCCTTGAGACAGATGAAGGAATATCCTGAATGGTAAAAGCAATCCTCAGGGATGTTAAATCAGAGCACAACCTTTCAGCAGATGGCATATTTTTTATAGCTGAGCTCTGGGTCACAAAGGGGTAGGAAAACCCATTTATTCCTTGTGCTGAGAACTGCTGAAGCTCCAACATCAGAGAGCCCCTTCATGGCAGCATATGTGAAGGTCAGATTTCCATATTCTGGCAGCTCCAGAACAAGGTCACAGTTACCACAGTTACATACCTGTGTCTCTGAATTTTCTGTGGCACAGCAGCAATATTTGGAAATCCTTCACAAGCCGAGCTGAAATAGACTTGCAGAAGTTGAAGTGTATATTAAAATGTAAATAGGAAGAGAGAACAGTTTGTGTAAGATTAGGGTGAGAAATATAAATATATGATGATTATAAAACCTGATGTAATGCAACATGGCAGGGTGGGGCCCAAGGGCTGAAATAAACTAGATTCCACTCTTTAAACTACATTATGCAAGAGTGAAGATATATAAATTGGGAAAAGTAATGCAGTAATAAAAGTGTTTTGAAAAGTGAGACAGGGTGAACCAACGCAGTTTTTAACCCCATATGAATTTCCTGCCAGTGTCTTTGAATATGAGTTTTATCTTGTCCTTGTTTCTTTCAAGAGTATTTAAATTTTGAAAGGATTTGTGATTTACTTTTTTTTCTTTCAACTGAGTTGAATATGTAAATAACCCCAACAAAGAAGAAATTATCATTAGCTGAAGCACAGATGGAGAATTTGTACTACAATGTGATCTGAGTGCTTGTGCTCTCCTCAAGTCCTTTTGCAATCAGCCCACGGGAGAGTGTGCACCCCCCCCACAGTTTTGCAGACATCTTTCTGCTTGGATGTTTCAGGGACAGATCACAGCAGCAGTCAGACAGCAAGGGAAGAAGCCCAGAGAGGAGCCCTCACATGGGACAAGGACATGCACTGCCACTGGCAGGGCTTGTCTCCATCAACAAGGGTCCAGTCCCTCCACCCCACTGCTCCTGCTCCACTCCATGAACTTACTCTTTTGTGGTCACAGATGTCTTGTATTTATGATGGATCTGCATACAGGCATGGCTGTGTTTATTACACAGCCAATTTTGCTGCACTGGAAGGGACTTAAGAGCTGCTCTGGCCTACAGCCCAGTAATGAGCTGCATCAATCAGATTCAATAACACTCTGGAATCAAATACACGGAACTCAGGATGCAGGGCCAGCATTAGTGTGTTTGTGCATCTATGAAAGAGGTACAGGCCTTTCCATTTTATTGACTGGGAAACTAAGTCAAAAGACATCAGCAGACTGGTTCTGTTGCCATGGAAGTTGATAGCAAAAATCCCTTTTACACTCATAGAGAATGTTGAGAAGTGATGCATCTCAACAGAAATGCCAAATCTGTTGGCTCCTAAGCTTTTACAATTAAACCCATCTTTTGTTTTGCTCAGTGTTAGGCACCAGGGGTCTGTCATGATCAGTACTTTCTCTTTGCTGCATATCTGTGATGATTCAGAAGAAAGTGACTGTTTTGTTTGTAATGGCCTGGTATAGATTTCCAAGCAGGTACTGGAGAAAAGGAGGTAGAAATGGTCTTCTTTAGTAAACAGTATTTATCTTGGAGGGAGAATTTGCATTCTCTTTGTATATTCAGGTATTATTTAATATCTATTATAGGTGGGAGAAGTATTACACCTCCAAAATCACATATGTGTCCTCAGCTACTAATATTTAACACAGGAGATCCAACACCACTCTGTGGAAAAATGTGCATGTCTTCCTTGGATTAAAATACTGTTCTTTAATGTCATAAAATTACACATTCTTCATAATTTATGGGTAAAATCAAGGGAGTGAGAAGTTATCACTCAGCAGTGCCTCTTCATCAACAAGTTGCCTTCTGAGCATAAAAGGACACTGTGGTGTCAGAACAGATTAAATCCTTTGCTCCTTTTCCTCTTTGTTCTGAGTATGGCATTGGTACCATGCATCCAGCTGTTTGAACAGAGAGGAGTAACCTCCTCCTGGGGCCAATTATACTGCTCAGCTGTCTGCTGCCACTGCAGAGCTGCTGAGGAGCCCAGCCAGGAACACACGTGGCAGTGTCCTGCTGAAATGAGAGTCTTTGTTTCAGATGAGGACTCCTGGCCTTTCCACAGATGTGGATTCCAGTGTCTCAGAGCACAGGCTGTTCTGCTCTTGTGGGGATTTCTGGTTGCTGGGGCTCACTCAGAGGTTACTCTGCACAGGCAGCTCATTTGGGTGAGTCACAGATCAAGTGTGGTGAGGTCAGCTTGTGCTCCACTGGGCTGTGTGGATCGACCTCACTGTGGGTCAAGAGATGGGCATGTGAAATTTGGGATGCTACCAAAATCCTGGGCACTGTTGGGGTCCTGGATCATCAATCTCTGCACTCAAATTTAGGATCTTGAAGACTGGTGCTCTCCAAAACACTGGTGATCTGACCCCCAGCTTGAACATGATGATTATCCACACCCCACACCTCCAATGTCAGTGGTAAAACAGGGCAAGAGCAAAGAAAGAACAATTGCAATCACTGCTGTAATCTCTGCATTTCTGATCCAAATCCTTCCTACTTGTGCAAATCCACCCTACTTCAGCACCTGTTAAGGTGCTAAAATACTGTTATATAGAAAATCTGAAAGTATGTTTACTAGAGTCACCACAGGTAAAATAAAAAAAAACCTTTGAGCTGTTTGGAGAGCCATCCCCACCCAAAAAACACATGGACGGGAAGCATGCAGGTTGGTTGCCTGGAGGGAATCTCCCAAGTGCATAAAGAGTGGTGGAAAAAACAGTGAGAGGTTGTGAACAAAGTTTTCCCTCTTGATGAGGACCATGAGTCATAAGTTTGCACAAAAATCAAAGTAGTTTTCTTTCTGTTGGCTGCAGATGGACACTCTTTAAACCAAACATTTATTCTTTTATTCTTTTATTCTTTCTTTCTTTCTTTCTTTCTTTCTTTCTTTCTTTCTTTCTTTCTTTCTTTCTTTCTCTTTCTTTCTTTCGTTCTTTCTTTCGTTCTTTCTTTCTTTCTTTCGTTTTCTTTTTCTTTCTTTCTTTCTTTCTTTCTTTCTTTCTTTCTTTCTTTCTTTCTTTCTTTCTTTCTTTCTTTCTTTTCTTTCTTTCTTTCCTTTTGTTTTTTGTTTTTTGTTGTTTTTTTTTAGTGCTGAGGAGGGGTGGAGAGTGGAGAGAAGGGCAAAGTAAATGATGCACTGAAAAATGTCTATTTAACTGTGGGAAGAAGTCCTTGAAAATTAGAAGGCAAATTTGAAAGTGGTTGATTTTAGGAAAATTATCTTTTAACCTCAGAAATATTTTCCAGCTGAATTTCATATTGTATCAGGATATGGTGAAACATGACTACAATTCAAGTTTTCAAATAATGCCTTGAATTACAGCCCCAGCTGTAAAAGTGCACACTAGCATATTTTGAAAATGCCATTAAACTTTAAGCCTGTTACCATTAGAGAGCAAGCTGAAACATAACAGAAGACTGTTCCCAAATCTGTTTGCAGTGAACTGCTTCTACAGCTTCCACAGACTCCTCTGATAGGAGGAAGATTTGGGTTGTCTTTAGTTCTCATCTTCATAATTAAGGTGATGATTGTAAAAATCACTTTAAGATATTACCAGTGATATACATGTTTACATTTGAAGCCCAAGGGATGGTTTATCCATGTGCATGAGCCTTGCTGACCCAGATTTCCATCTTTTCAGTGTTTTCCCAATGCAGAATAATAGCAAGAGGATATTTATGTTTGTTTCTGGCATGTTTGAAAATTGGGAGACTCTGGTTCATAGTCATCTAAACACAAAGGATCTGTCAACTGGGTTTTTGTAGTCATTTCTTTTAACACTGTGGGATAGAATATGAAATGCCCCACCAAGAATACAGAGATTGTATATATCAGTGCCCATAAAATATGATGATCACTTTCCAACTGAAGAAGTTTCAGTAAAAAAAAAATTAATTTCTTCATGTAGAAATTGCACTAAAGGATTTTAAATGCATCCTGTCACAGTTTCTTTGTAATCATAAATTAAGAGTATGGATACCATGAAATGTTAAATCAGTCTCTTGACCAAAGGTAATTGATGTGTAATGCAGGGATAACTATTATTTGTTCAGAGCTCAAAGTTGTTATACATCTAGTGATGAGAGCAGGGTGATGTAAAAAGAAAAAGCAAAGAGGACAAAAAAAGAGATGAAGGCAAGCCAAAACACATACGACCAGTCTTCTGACAGGAATATTGCATTTCCAATACTTGGATTATGCATTATGAATACTTCACCTGATGCATTTAGCCCACACTTCCATTTTTAATTTGTGAATCAGTTGCAAAACAGTCTCAGATTTAACATTACTCATTGATAACCTAAAAGCACAGTATGAAAGTTGTGTTACAAGCTCCTAAACTTCTGGATGTTTTCACTCCTAGTAACTCCACTACCAGCATACACATCCAGAATGAAAAAGAGGATTTTTTTCTCATTGTGCCAAACATCTAAGTGATTACATTCACTAAGGTTTATCTCACATGCAGACACTGTCCTGTGAAACACGACTGAGAAAGAGCTTTCACATAAAACACTTGGTTTTGTCAGACTGCCTATGAACTGTGCTAGACAACTACCTGACTTCCTATGGCCTATTTCCCCAGCTGTTCATTATCTTTATAAAATTGTGACAAGAGAAAAAATACTCCCAGCTGTTACAAAAGTGTTCTCCATGGCTTGAAAGTGGAATTTGCTGCATGAAAAATGGGTACATCCCTCTACCAAGCTCTGGTCCACAAGAAGTAATGAATCATGCCAGTGACACAGATGGAGCTGGACAAATTCAGAACGTGAATGGATGGTGCTTTGTAACTTAGAATCGTTTAATGCCAGTATCACATGAATAGGCACACAGATCAGAATAGAATTATCACATCCCACATTTGTGAGGTCTGACTCCACACTTTCATAAACATAGCATAAAATAAGGCTGATTGAAATTTTTACATGGAGTTCCCAAATGCTTTCCTGGAATATGGCTGTCATGTTGCTGTTTCACTTTTCTCTTAAGGCCCTTTGCTGCATTTTGGATGAGCACCAGGTAGATAATGCTTCTCTGGCAGTGTCACATTTCAAAAGATAAAAAATCAAACTAAAGGACTTAAATATTCAAAATGTTCATATTTTTTCCTGCGTAGTTTCTGAGTGAAGCAAATATCATGGCAGAATCCTTCTTATGGCAGCTGTACCTTTTCTGGCTTACAGCAGCAGCCAAAGCTCTCCCAGCTGCAGGTGGGGAAGAGGACATTTCCCCAGCTCATTGTCATTGCCCTGGCTGACAGTGCTGCCTTAGTTATGTGGACCTGAGTAGGCAAAGGATCCAGATGTACCCTTTAAGAAGGCAGCTGAATAGAAATGTATGCCTGCAGTTTTGTGTGGATTTATGTGCTCTGCTGAGCTTAATTTTGCTGTAAAATGGAGTCCTTATCCCTCTTGTGCTTTTGTTGTACTCAGTAGGATTCCAGATAAGGGTGTATTGAATATGTTTTAAAATCACCATGATATTATTGAGAGAAAATTATAAGACAGAGTAATAATCATAATAAAAATCTAGATTTCCTTAAGCTATCTCTATTTAAATTCAGTGGAGCTGCACAGAACTCATTTGGGACTATTATTTTCTATTAAGTTTTGTTGTAGATCTCAGATTTCATACAAATATTCAAAAATTGAAGAGAACACAATTACTACATGCCAGTTCTGTGTTCTAGAAACTGTTGGGTCAATTACTCTGCTTCGCATTTGCAACTAAGCACAGTAAAAGCAAAAGAACTACATTGAAGACCTAGAAGTTCTTTTAATTTGTAGAGGCAAAAAAACAGCCACCAGATTTACCCCAAACCCAAAATGCCACGTACTGTGGTGGACTGAGCTGATAGCCAAGGACTTGCAGAGGACATGTGGTCTCTTCTCCCAGGTAGAAGTGGCAAGATGAGAAGAAATGGCCTACAGTTGCACCAGGGTAGGTTTAGACAGATTTTAGAAAATATTTTTTCACTGAAAGGGTGATCAGGCATTGGAAGAGGCTGCGTAGGGAAGTGATGAAATCACTGTCCTTGGAAGCATTCAAAAGATGTGGGTGTGGCTCTAGGTGATGTGGTTTAGGGTGAGCACAGTGGTGTGGGTTAATGTTTGGCTCAATGATTGTAAAAGTCTGATTACCTTAATGATTCCATGTGTGTTGAACAACATTTAAGGGTAGATGCCAGCAGAAATTGCCTTTGTACATATACATTTTTGTATATTATGCATGTGTTTGTTTAAAATTTATGCATGTACCTTTTAGGCATATATAAACATGAAAATATTTATAGGTGTATATTTTGTTCTTTATCTTCAAGGATTTTATACCCTTCTGGCTCCCTCCAATGAGTTTACAAACTGTGAAATCTGAACTGGGACATGAAGAAGAAAATTTATTTCAATGCCCTCTGATTTCTGCACAGATTTTTTTGCCTGTGAATGCAGTCATCAGAAAAAAAGTTTGCCTGAATCCATGACACCCATTGCTGCTGACTGCAGCAAGAAGCAGCCCTTCAGTGACTGCCAGCCACACAAAGCACAGGATGAGCTTCCTGCCAGTACCTACATGTGATCTGGAGAGATGGGAAAAGGTTTTCATATCAAATGTCTTCAGTTAATTAAAACAAGGGCAGAGAGGAAAAGGTCTAACTAGTAGAGTAGCTGCATCTCCTGTGCTTCCAGCAAGCCCAGCTGCTTGTAGAGACGTGAATAAACTCTAAACCAATTTTTCATTAACGAAATTTTCCATTCCAGCTCCACTGATGCAAAGGTTTCCGCTTTCAGGCCCCTTGCTGTGCTGCAGAGCTTGTTATCAGTTATTATTCATCTGTCCTCAATTCAGTGATCAGATCTGTATGATGCTACTTTAGGAGTCAGAGAATCTAGCCAGACTTACTGAGAGAAAAATATAAAGCAGGAAAATATAACCATTTCACAAAGTGTTTTTCCTGTGGGCTGCCAAACTCATCCTGACATCGTGTAGATAAGAAATAATTTTCAGTCAACAAAGACAGGGCCACTGCAGATGACAGTTCTGTCCTTCTCCTCATCAGAGGTGATCCTGAACACTTCTCAGAGATGCAGGTGACTGCAAAATACCATCTTATCAGAATTCCCACTAATATCCTTCTTCCTTTTTCCCTGACAGAGTTCGAGCAGCTAAGGTGGAAATAGGAATGTTAAACTCTCTGTTGAGGGACAGTTCCAGAGGGAAGCTGTCCCAACAACTGCTAGTTCCTGGTGTGGAAAGGCAGTGACTGCTGATTACACTGAGAAAGAAGGAAAAAACAGAGTTGTGGGTCAGTCTTGCATCTTCATATGTACTGCTTGCAGCTGAGTGTGGTTCACAGTGAATAGGAAAGCTCATACTCCATGCAGGTAATTCCTTTGCAGCTTTGTAAGGCTTGAACAAGCCTGAGTCTCCATGTTGCTTCCACTACAAGGATTACCTTTTGTAGAAATCAAAAGAAGAAGGCTGAGGTGCAAATGGTGACAGAATTGTGACACACAGCCACCTTTGGGAGGATGATTCCAGGAGTTCTGCCTGGCCCTGAGAACAAGGTTGTCTCTGCTCCCTTTTGTCTCTACCTGGCCAGCTGTGCAAAACATGTAAAACAGCATGGCCTCTGAAGGAGACAGCTGGAAAACTGGGTGATGATTTTAAACAGGAGCCATCTGCAAGTGATAGTGTCCTCTTGATAGTGTGGCTGTGCAAAGCAGAAATGTACCCAGCAGGAGCTACCTCTGCCTGTATGGTTTGTGACCCAGAAGTGCAGAGATTTGGAATTAATAACAGCAGAATCTGAGCCTCAATTTAAGTCTGGCTAAGAAAGAGAGAGAGATGAGTAAAATTATTCTCATGTAACCAGATGATTATATTCATGAAATGCAATATTGCAATGCAATGCAATATTGCATTTCATATCCCAGCCCAGGCTCTGGGAGGCCAGCCAAGGTGGGGGACTCTGGGATGTGGGAACAGAGCCAGCACAGGTGTTCCTGGGGTGGAGTCTGTATTACCCACCTTGGTCCCAGGGCACTGGGTCTGTTTTTGCTCTCACTCCTGAGCAGTGCCTGGCAGTACAAGGTAAACAGCCCTGGGGAAAGGCCAGGGGTGAGGCTTGGGACTGCTCATGCCTTCCCTTCCAAGACACTGAGGCCTTTTCCAGCAGCTGCCAAGAGCAAAGATATGTACTAAATATCAAAAGTAAAATTTAAAAGTAAATCAAGTTTAACCATACATCAGTATAGTCTGGGGCTGACCTGCTGGAAAGGANCAAAAACTTGTTAACTGTGTGGGTGACCACACACTGACACAGGTTACCTGAAGAGGGTGTGCAGCCTCCCTCACTGGAGATGTTCAAGAACTGTCTGGCCACAATTCTGTGCCATGTGCTCTAGCATGACCCTGCTTGAGCAGGGAGCTTGGACCAGGTGACTCACCACGGTCCCTTCCAGCCTGACCCTCTCTGGAGTTCTGTAAAAATTAATTCTGAGCAAGAAATGGATTTAGTGTTCATTTTCCTTCTTTTGAGCTACCCAAACCTGACAATTTGAGAATATTGAAAAGTTTTGGTGTGTCAGACACAGAGAAGTGATCACATCCATGTTGATCTGTGTTGGCTCACACATTACAATTAATCTATCTTACTATTTATTTATTGGACTATAACTGAGAAATTTAAATCCTTTTTATTTCTACGTCTTGACAAACTGTTCATTTCTGGAACTCTTTCCTGGAAACGGTAATTAGCAAAGCCAGGATACATTCAAAGAAGGACAGCAGGAATGACTGAGGATATGGCATGGCTGCATTAATGAAAAGTTCTTACAAATGAACCTGAAAATAGTGACCACAAACCTCCAGAGCAAACCCTCAAACCATATGACAAATACCCATGTCCAAGTTCTACAGAAAGCCCTCGTGCTTGGTCCAGCACCCTTAATTTTAAATGTATTAAGCAACTTCCAACAAAGTTTAGATGCACAGCCTGAAATGCCTTGTCATGAGGAACTGAGCAGAAAAACCAAGGCTAAAGCTCCTGTATGTGGGAGGCAGATATGAAAGTAAATCTCTGCTGTTTTCAGCCAAGGGAGAGCTGGGTACCTGCCACTTTGCAAACCCACAGATTTCTGAGATTATCCTCTGATGAGCAGACATTTTCTTTAAATAGCCTGCTGCAAATTAACAGTTCTCTGAAAGCTCCTCTGACAAAGTCCCTGACAAAGTTTTTTCCTTAACCCTTAAGGTGCTGACTTAATGGGGTGATAGAAAAGGTAAGGCCTGATACAGTGATTACCAGTGGGGGTAATAATAACCTCATGTGGTTATTAAGAGTAAGAGTGGAAGTTTCCATGCTTGCCATGTTGGAGACAGTGGATAGATTTTTGAGCTCAGAGGCATCTGATTATAGCTATTTTCTCCATTTCAAGGCAATTTTCAAGATGTTTTACATTTTGTTGGCTGTTCCAAATGATGATAAACACAAAATATGTCTGCGAAGTAAAAACCAGGGCAGACTCTTTGTTGTTTTCCCCCCTCTTTGTCACAATGAATTTATTGAAATGGTAATACAAAAAAGAGTACTTATAAAATTCACAGAATCTCACATAAGTTGAAAAGTTTGTTTTCACTATCTGTTTTAAAATTTTA
Source organism: Sitta europaea (assembly GCA_013400255.1). Classification (NCBI taxonomy): domain Eukaryota; kingdom Metazoa; phylum Chordata; class Aves; order Passeriformes; family Sittidae; genus Sitta; species Sitta europaea. The sequence goes on from VXBS01007386.1 coordinate 482,008, forward strand.
AATTTTTTATAATGGTCCTTTTCTGGCAAACAAGAATTAATATTTCTCTATGAAAATGTTTCATTGAAAACTCACTGATATGATACAAGGGAGAAGAGGCAAAAACTGATTTTTTTTAATGGAAACATTTTGTATTTTTGCAAACCAAAGCACACTAGTATCTTCCAGAGAAAGAAGCAAGACCTCTACAGGTAAATCACTGTAATTCCATGTATTTCAATGAAGCAGTATGAATAATGCTGGCAGCAAATCTTGTCCCTTGTGTCTAAAGCAGAATTTCCTGTCACAAATAGATTGAAGCCTGGCTTTGTTGATACATCTTTCATGTCTTACACTTTTTTCCACATCAACCACTGTTAGAAACTGTTGTCTCAAACTATAATAATTGTGCTTCATCACAACATTGCTGCTGATTCTTCTCAATATGTTGTATAATATTACCAATTTCTTTAATCAAAACACTATTTAGCCTTTAAAAATATTCCATGGGTGCATGCTCTATCTGAGGAAGATACTTTCTCACTACCTTTTACAGTAGTGCCACAATGTTTTTCATTTACAAATTAGTACCAATGAAGTTAAGATTTTTTCTTTTGTCCCTCCACTTTGTCCCATTTTGATTGTTCACTTGAGTGACTGTGGGTGGGAGTGACTTTGTTTGTTATTTTTTTCTCTGTGATCATCTCATGGAACACTTTCCATTGTCCATGTCTCACAGGCTGCCACTAGTCCATAACCTCCAAGACAAGAGCCACAGCTCTGCAATGCTCCAGTGCTGTTAGTCTTATTCCTGGTGAAATTTATTTTCTGTATTCTCTCTTTCATCAGGTTTTTTCTTCATAACTGCAAAGCACCTAAATCCAAGGTGTTTTGCCAGTGCTGTTCCACAGATTTTTGGAGGATTTTACTGGCACAAGTGGCAGTGGAATGCTGTCCCTAATGTCAAGAGATATGTAAGTGTACCTAATCTCATAGAAAGGTGAGTAGATGCAAAGCTGCTGTCAAATGATGTGTGCTGTCAAACGTCTGAGCTGTGGCAATAAAATTTATTCTTCCAAAGCTGTTTCCTTGGTTGTTTCCCATGTTCAAACACATATGGTATCAGCTGAAAAATAATGTCAAAGCAACGATTTTCATAAGAAGAAAACACTTTGACAAAGGAATGCCTTCTTGTAGCATGCTCATGGAATATTGCTAAGAACAGGACAGGACATTTTAAAAGATTTCTTTAGCAACTGGATTTTCATAAGCTCTGAGGACCTCTTGAGTTTGCAGGTTTCAAGATGCTTTTGAGAAATGTGCAGGTGGAGTAATTTGGGGCTGTAGGCTGTGAAGGTGGAATGGAGCAAAGGTTAGAAGAGTCTTTTTTCTAGGTGCACTTCAGTTCAGGTACCAAAGACTAACTATAACTATAACTACCCTGCTCTTTGTAAAATTGATCCCTAAACAGGAAAATAGGAAATGAGGACTCCTGAGAACCTCAGAAATCTTTTGCTTTAGTACTTACTAGGATGCTGGTGGAAACCAGAGCCTTTGTTTCTCTGGATATGTGACAAATATGGATATAGATAAGGATATGAATATGGATATGGATATGGCTCCATTCTTCACAACACTATTGGATCTCAACTCCACTTTTGGTCTCTTGTGCTAGCTTTTGTCTTCAGTATCTCCTGCTATGAGAGTCACTATCTGTTGGCATTTTTCCACCACATTCCCTAATAGGAAGTTTTCTTCATGTTGTTTTCTGTGCCTTTTAAATATAAGAGCTGGGATGAGGAAATTCAGTTTGCAATAGGCATACATTGGGGAGCTCTGAGACAGTCATAGTTAGCATCTGAAATAAAAAGGATCTGAAGGAGAAATCCAGGCAAAAAATGGAAAACAAAAAGTCTCTACTTGCTGTATTTAGCATCAGTTATACTGCAGCTGCAATTACCCTCAAGAGTACATTAGAGATCTTGGGACATTGAATTACAAATGCATAATTCAGGCGCATTCTTGTAAATGGAACTCACTGTAATATTTGCATATTAATATTCCCAAATCTCATCACAGCTCCAGTTTATTGAAAATGGCTAGCTCTCTAGAAGAAAGACTGGATTATATTTCAATGTAAATATTTATTCCAAAATGTATACCCTTTATATAGAAACAATCAGAAAAACTCAGTATTTAGTGAATGCACTGATAACAAAACCAGCAGAAGCAAAGGGTCTTTTCCAGTGCAATCAGAGTCCTGAGAACAGGACATTTCCTTGGTGCACCTATCCAAAGTCCAGTGCTGATGGTTGTTAACAGCAAAGTGCACACTGATATCATCCTGTTCTTACTCAAAAAAAAAAACACTCATTCAATGCAACATATGGAAAATATCCTGCAGTTCAAAGGTGATGAGGTATACCTTTGCCAAAAACTATATTAAATATGTATCATCAGGGTTTAAAGACCAACTTCACTGAGTGATTGTTGGGGGTTGAGTTCT
>VXBS01007388.1:0-11959 GCA_013400255.1 Sitta europaea
TCGCTGCCGGCGCCGCTCCCCGTTCCCGCCGCGTCCCGTGCCCCTGTTCTGGCCGGGGCCCGCTAGGGGGCGGTAGGCGCTGCGGGATGCTCCGGGCTGGCGCAGCGCGGTTCCCTGGCGCTCGCTTCCATCCCCCCCGTCATTCCCAAGCCTTGCCTTTCCCAGCGCTCGGCTGCTGGCAGTCGGGCGCGGGTGGCCCTCACGCCGGGCTCTGGGTTGTTTTGCAGACATCCAGTGCGCCACGTGTGGTTCAATTCCCACAGCCTGATCACTGCCAACATCCCCGAGGAGAAGAACCCCCGAGGCTCCAGCATCACCGAGGACGACCCCAGCTTGCACCGAAAGTGAGAAACCAGCTCTCAGCGATCTGCTTTGTTTTTAAATAGCACCCTGAGCACCTGAGTCGTCACCCAGAGCACTCACAGAGAGGGTAGAGCAGCAAAAAAATTAAATTTAAAAAAGTTTAAGGGTAAGGTTTATAAAGCAAGCGATGAATTGGCTCTTGATTTGCTTGAGCACCAAAAAAATGTGCTTTTTTCTCAGCAGGGGAACATAAAGTCCACTGAAGCCAGGCAGGGAATGCAGCCCTCTCCATGCTTGAAATATTAGTAATGCTGTCTCCTCCTAAAGGAAAACTACTGGCATTTAAGCTGCAGGTTTTGGTATTTGCATCTCAAATGGCTGTTAGTGCTAATTGAACTATCAAATACCAATGTATTTATCTTCCCCCGTGCTGGAGAGCCTGGAGATGTTTCAGCAGATGACAGTCACGGCTCTGCAGGGCTGGAGGGAATGATTCACCAGCCCTTCCCAGCCTGCTGGGTCCCTGGCAGGAGGCAGGAGGGAGCTCCCCCTGTTCAGAGTGCTCAGCAGGGGGGGTTTACCCAGCTCCTGCAGCATCGCCTTCTCCAGTTCTGGTGATCTTTGTAGTGATTTCTGCCTCTGTTTGCTTCCCCACTGAGGTGAGCTGGTGTGTGCTGCTTGTTTCCCACCCAGGTACCGAGGGGTGATTTACTGCTATGAGTTCTCCGTGGACCAGCTGGCTGTGGACAGCGTGCTCCCCATCTGCCGCTCCTCCTACGATGAGCTGACAGGGTACAACTACAACATCGGCCTGGCAGTGCCCTACGACAGCATCTAGGGCCCTGCTGGGGCCAGCAGGGCTAAATCCAGGGATAATCCAGGGCTAAACCCACGGGGGACAGCCCCCAAAGCTGGGGTGGGCTGCAGACAGCCCTGGGGCTGGGAACACAGAGCCCTGGAGCTCCCCGCTGGGCTGTGTGCAGAGGTGCAGCCTGGTGGGCTGGAGAGGCTGAGGGGGAAGGGGAGCACTGCAAGGTAAACACAAAATGTTCCTGCTGCTGGTGGGAAATCCAGAATTCCTGCAGCTCCCATCTGGGTCAGGCAGCTGGAGTGGGATGCTGAAGGGGAGCTCTCTGAGGGGCTCTCGCCTGCCCCAAGGGGGAAAAAAAAATCACCAAGAACTTGGAGGAAGCATGTGCTGAGCCACATGTTTGAAATGTCTGTCCTGGTGTTGAGCTGCTCGTTCTTGTTTGCCTTGGAGTGCATTGGAATGTGCCTGGGAACAGGATGACAGGACCATGCACAGAAGGTTAGGGTGGCTGGGAGAGGGATTGGAATGGAGGGAGGGAGGGGAAGGTTCCCTAGGCCAGGCTGGATGCTTGGGAACTCAGCAGGCCACACACACATCAAAATTATTTTAGAATAAATTATTTTTTTAATTCCTTAAAATCCTGGATTAAATGTTTTCTAATTGTACATGTACATCTGTCTGTGGGGTTTTGTCCCTGAGCCTTTTAGGGTGAGCTGAGCCCTGTTCACTGGCACAAAGGGCTGGCTCAGGTTGTCAGGTGTGTGCTTGGCTGGATCAGGTCCTTCCACAGCTCCTGGAGGGTTTGCAGTGCTGTCCTTGCTTCCAAGCTGGGAATTCATCATGGAACACAAGGGTTGAAGTGGCCACAGTGCCCTCCTTGGGTGCTGAGCCCCAAAGCTGTGGGGAAGCACCAGGTGAAGGGCAGGAGGGGATGAAGAGTGAGGCTTTACCTTAAGCCCAGGTAGCACTGACAGGTAAAACCAGTTTGGGGAACAAGAGCTCCAGTGGATCCATGGATCTCTTTAAAATGATTTGAAATGATTTTATTGTGATTTGCCCTTGTAAACTTACTGGTGCAAACCAAAGGTGTGTCAGTTCTGTTTAAACTGAGGTTAAGTTTTAACTTGCACCTTTTTTGCTGGGTTGATGGGATCAGTGTAAATTGCTGGGGAGGGGTGCAGGAATGTGCCCAGACCTGCAGGAGAGGGGCTGGGCTGGCACTCTGCAGTCTCTGGGGCAGCCCTGCACACAGCTGGATTTCACTGCTCTGCCTCCTTTGGCTTGGGCTGCTTGCCCATGGCCCCATGGCCAAAATTTCACAGTGAAGTGAAAGGTATAAGTTACCTTTTTCCATGTGATGGATACACAAAAAGTGCATTCTGTCCACCCAATAAATCTGATTTTTCATAAAGCTTTGCTCTTCTTCTTTTTTTTGTTTAATTCCTCTACCCTTCTGGGAAACTCCCTCCCTCCTTCCATTCCTGGGAGAGCAGGAAGTGTCATGGATGCACAGTTTGGACAAGAGTTCAGCTGAAACCTGACAAATAAATCGTGGATTCTGTAGCCTGGATGACTTCGGGGGTTGCTGCAGCGCTGTGCTGAGCAGGGAGCGCTCCCGTGCCATTGTTCTCCTCCTCCTCTGCGAGCAGCTTTGTTCCTCCCCCAGCTCCCTGCTTCGGGGAGCCCGGCAGTGTGCGGGGCCCACGTGAGCCCTTTTCCCGGAGTCCTCCCCCGAATTCCTGCTTCTGCCTCTCCCCCCGTGCCGAGGCTGCTGCTGAGCTGCAGCACCTGCTCGGGCAGGTGCACACGGAGCTCCTCCGGGGGTGCTCCTTTGGGTCTTCTCCCTGCTAATTAACGGGGTTAATTGAGGAAGGTTGCCCCGCAGCAGAGGTGGGGTGTTCAGCTCGCGGTGCTCAGGCTGTTGGAGGGATGTCCTGCTGCCCTGGGTGCTCCTGAGTGCTGGGGTGAGGCAAATCCCGGGTCAGCAGGCATGGAAATGGGGATGGAGCCTCTTCTTCCGTTTCAGGAGCAGGAAGGGGGGCACCATCCCGGCTGGGCTGGGGACAGGAGCCACCTTGGAGCTGCCCAGCCCACGGGTACCAGTCAGTGGCAGGGAGGGGCCCAGTCCCACAGCTCGGGGAGGGCACTGAGGAGGGCAAATGTGCCCTGGGTGGGCACTGAGGAGGGCAAATGTGCCTTGGGTGGGCACTGAGAATGGCAAATGTGCTTTGTGTGGGCACTGAGGAGGGCAAATGTGCCTCGGGTGGGCTCAGGGGCCAGAGCAGAGGGGCTGCAGGCAGGACATGTCAGGGCTCAGTGTGGACTGAGCTGGCATTGGTCAGGCTCAGCCTGGTGGCCCTCAGCCAGGCCAGGGGTCAGGGACAGCTGGAGGATCCAGAGGCATCACAGCAGGAGAGTTTGGCGTGAGAACCTTGGGAGTTGTGGTGTCCATTGTTACCCTGAGCTGCCAAGAGGGGTCTGTGTCCCCTTGAGGGGATTCCAGCCCCAGGGGATGTGGGGTAAGGGGGGCTTTGTGTGTCAGCCCAGCTGTGCCTGCAGGGAGCAGCTCCAGGAGCCAGGCACAGCCACCCTGAGGGCAGCACACGGCTGGAAAACCCCCTGGAAAGCCCTCACTGCCCCTCCTCTGGCCCCAAAAAGGGCTTTTTGCCTCTGTTTTGTGTCCTCAGCCACCTTGGCTGTGAGGGAAGAGCCACTCTGGGGTTTCAGGTTCTGCCATCCCTCCCTGATCTGAGGAGTGCTGGGAGGAGGAGCAGGGGGTGCTTTTTGTGCAGAGAGGTCTCTGAACTCCCCTCCTCTCCCACCCTGTGGCCTTTCCCACCCAGCTCTGCTTTCCTGCCCTGCCCACCTCTGTCACAGAGGGGTGAACGTCAGTGCCCTGCGGGAGCTTGTTCGTGTTCTCTCTGCCCCCTCTCCTCCAGTGACATTTGCTCTTTTCCACCTTCTGTGGATGGTCCTGAAACTCCAGGTACGTGGAGCTCCTCTCTGGGCAGGTGGGGCAGCAGTGACTGGAGGCCCCATAAACAGATGACTGGTGGATTATGAGTAGAAACCTGGGGGAAGGACCTGTTCCAGGTCAGGATTTGTGCCACTGGAAGATTTTTATCCCAAACCATGAAACTCCAGCCTCTGGGCCAAATTCCTCTTCATGGAAGAGCTGCAGGTGGGGTTTTCCTCTGTCACCCCTGCCTCAGACTGTGCCACTCAAATGAACAGGGAACTCCTCAAAGTTTAGCTTAGAAATATCAGCTGCCCCAGCTCCACGGCTGTGGGGTCTGTGCTGCCTCCTGCTCTTCCCTCCCTTCCTGGGCAAGTGTCCCCTTGTTTGGTCACTCCTGCCATTCCCAAGCTCCAGTGTGGCTGATGGATGAGGGGGAATGGGGAGATGGGGCAAGCTGTGTCCCCTCTGTGCCAGCATCCACCCACCAGGGTCCCTGCCGTGCAGTCCTGGGGTCCCTCAGTTCCCTGTCCATTCCTGGGATCCCTCAGTTCCCTGTCCATTCCTGGGGTCACTCAGTCCCATTTCCAGTCCTGGGGTCCCTCAGTTCCCTCTCCAGTCCTGGGATCCCCCAGTCCCTCTCTCCCATCCCAGCAGCTGCTGCTCTCTCTGATGCTGCTCAGCCTTTTTCAGCCTCCCTGGAGTTTTCCAAGGTGTGCTAAAGCAGCTGCAATTTCCCAGTGCCCCTCTGCTGCCACTGCTGGGCTCTGCCAGGGAGATTTGTGCCACATCCCAGGGCTCAGCATCCTGGCCCCACAACAGCCATTTTCCTTTATGGAATGCTCCAGGCTTTGCAGGATTTTGCTGGGCAGAAGCATCACTCTTGCCAGGTTTTCTGGGGCTCTGCCAGATTTTCCTGTGATTTTCAGGATTATTATCCTCGTTTTGCTGGGGTTTGCTGTGTGTTGTGCTGGAGTGATGCTCCTGCCCATCCTTGGGGCTCTTCACCTCCATCCCTTGGCTGGGCTGAGCATCAGGCTCAGCTTCCCTGCTCCCTCCCTCTCACCTGCTCTGTCCAGCCCTCCCTCCTGCTCTCCACTCATCCCTTTTCCCACAGAGAATTCCCAACAGGAGCAAAAGCAAAATGCTGCAGCCGGTTCGTGTTGGGTCCTGCCTCTGTTTCCCAACCTCCCACACTTTCCTTGCTGTTTAGAATGTCCGGGGGCAGCTCATTAACTCAAGGGTTAATAATTGGGCACCCTCTTCACTCCTGCTGGCCTCCACTCCCCTGCCTTGCAGGGAATACCCAGCCCTTGCTGGTGTGGATCCTCTTGGATGATCCCTCCAAGGAAATTGGGGAGTGGGACCCTGATCTCCCGTTAACCCCTGCAGCTCCAGCTGGGAGATTTGGGGCAGAAAAGGAACTTTCAGGCACTCAAGACTCTGGCTGGGCGCACGGAGAGTTAGGGAGTGGGATGGTCCCGTGTGGAAATTTTTGTGGGAAACCAGGGAAAGGAGCCTGCCTTGGCTGCAGGAACCTGGGGGTTTGGGGAGGAGCTGCCCGGGACTGGGGGGTGTCCGGAGGGGCCCGAGGAGAGCAGGAGGGACCCCCGGAGCCGCCCGGGCCGTGGGGCAGCGCCGGGGGCTCCATCCCCACCATCCCCACCGCCCCCGCAGCCCCGCGCCTGCTCGGGCCACCAGGGGAAGCTATTTTTTTGGATAAAACAAATAAATCTTCCCTGCCTTTCTAAAAATAGCCATTGCCCTTTTTTACTCCCCCTGCCTCCCTCCGGAGCTCCGGCTGCCTTAGAGACAGAAACGCGCCTGGAGCCATCCAGTCACTGACACCGCTAAACAACCGCCCGTCCCCGGTGCCTTGTTCTAGCGGGAACATGTGGGGGCAGGAGCCACCTGGTTGCCAGGAGCCCACGTCCCCGCGTCCCTGCTGCCTGCTCGGGGCTCCTCCTGCCTGGAGGGGCTGCTTTGGGATAAAATCGGGAACATTCCGTGTGTCTCTGCCACCGCCCTCTCTGCAGGACGCAGAGGGATGTGCTTGTCCTTGCGGGCGCTGCCTTCACCTCCTGCCCCTCGGCATCCCCATCGCTGGGATCAGCCCCGGCTGGGCAGCTCCTTCCCCACAGCAGCACGTGGCAGAGGCTAAAAATCCAGATTTATGGGGCGAACCAAGGTTTGTGGAGGCTTTCTGCTCAGGGGAACGCTCCACCATGGCGTGGTGGATGGACGGAGTGATTTTCAGCGAGGACTAAAAAGAGAAATATCTTTTATTACAGATAAAACTCCCTGATGTGAACGGGCAAACGGGCTGGGCAGAGCCGTGGAGCTGGGAGCCGGATGCCAGGACAGGGAGCTGCTGCTGGGTCCTCTTCCTTCTCCTCCTCCCCTCCTCAGTAGCAGTGAGCGATGGTGTCCACGTTGAGGAAGCGGACGTGCATCTTGGTCTCAATGTCGATGCCCTGCCACATCTGCCCGGGGAGGGGCTGAGCGGGCCAGGGGCCACACACCCGCTCCCTGTGCCCCCCCAGCTCCCTGTGTCCCCCAGCTCCCTGTGCCCAGCCAGGCTCCTCCTCTGGGGACATGAGCAGAGGTGTCACAGAGGTGTCACTGACCTTCAGGAAATCCTCGAAGGTGATGCCCTCGTACACCTGGTCCGGGCCCTGTGGAGTTGAGGGAGGGAAGGTTGCAGCTGCCCCAGGGTGAGGCCCAGGGATGTCCCCTGGGGCTGAGGGACACATCTCCCAGGGGTTCCCAGTGCTGGCCCTGCCCTGTACCCCATGGCCAGCCCAAAATCAGTTCCCAAACCCCCAGGGCTGCAAGGAGCAGTCTTTTCCATAAGCAGTAAGGGTTTATGGATGCTGTTTGCTGATCCCCCTTCTCATGAGATAACATCACCCTGGTTTCGCTGCCTGCAAAAACATCTCCAGCCAAAGCAGCTCTGGGACAGGGAGATGCCCTGGGAAGCAGGGACACCTCCCAGCCCCATTTCTGATGCCAGCAGAGCCCCTCAGAGCCAGGGCAGAGCAGGGGAGCGGCCCCCATCCCAGGCTCCCACCATTTGTCCCACACAGATGCTGGCTGCCTCCATCATGGCCCCGTCGGCGATGGACCGAGCCGACTCCTTCTCCAGGTGGGGGTTCCCCGACAGCAGCTCCTCCACCACCTGCAAGGCACAGGGTCAGCAGCAGCCTGGGCACTCGGGGGGCAGGGGCAGGAGGGACCCCACGTTACATTTCTGTACTCCTGCAGCGTGATCTTCCCGTCGTGGTCCGAGTCGTACATGTGGAACAGGACTGGGAGGGGCGGGAGGAGGCGGCAGGGTCAGGGCAGCCCCCTCCCGCCGCCCCCAAACCCCGGGCTCGGGGAAAGCCTCACATTTCAGCTTCTCCTTGCGGAAGCGGTCGAGCTGCTCCTCGTCCATGTTCATCTCGATGGGTCTGAAGTAGGACATGATGGTCAGGAAGTCCTCGAAGTTGATCTCATCCGCCAGCCCGTCCGACTCCTGCCGCAGGTTCCTGGGGGGACCGGAGCCCGCGCTGATGGGAGCCGCTCCCGAGCTCATCACACCCCCGGCAAAGCTTTAGCACTGCCTTGTCCCGAAGATTCAGCTGCAATGTCCCATTTCCCACCTGGTTCCACCCCAGCCTTCAGGGAGAAGATCCTTGCCCAGCCCCATCCCATTCCCGTAGGATAAATCATCCCTCCCGGGCTGCTGGGGATTCTCACCGCTTGTCAAAGAAGGCGTGGACGATTTTCCCCCTGATTGGGTTGAACTCCAGGTCGGGAATGCTGTCAAAGTTCTCCTTGCTGCAGAGGGGACAGACAGCCCAGAGCATCAGGGAGATGGGGAGAGGGAGAGGCTCCCACAGCCACTGAGAGACCCAGCCCCTTCCTTCCAAATCATGGGAAAAAAAACGGTTTGGATAAAAAACCCTATTTTGATTCCGTTCAGATTGAGAACAAATCTGTGCTCAGGGATTTTGTCCCACTGAAATGGGTCTTCGGGAATCTCTTGGGATGACTCTGGGGCGCTTTGCATGGCTCCACCTGCCGTGGATTTTAGAGTTTTCCCAGGAAAATGGCCTCAAACAGGGCTCAGCGAGGCGCAGGAAGGAGATCCTGCTGCCCACCTCCCCTCAGCTTCGCGCTGAGCCCCTGCTGGGCTTTTGCCCTCCACGATTTCTAAAGCAACGAGCCAAGAAATCACCACTGGGAGGAGCGGGAGCTGGGAGCTCTCCCGGGGGGCACAATTCCCTGTGCAGGCACCGAGGAGAGCGACAAGAGCCACTGCAACCGCCCTGGGAGGATCCCCCGAGCTGATTTTAAACCGGGGGAGGATGAGATGTTTGCCAGGAGTGCCCCTGCTCCGAGGCCACCGGGTCACTGTGTGTTTTATCTTGGAATATTTGAGGCCACGCTGCAGGAGCTGCCTCAGCACGGCTGGGGATGGCTGGGAAGCACACCTGGAATTCCAGCCCTGGGATCCCAGGCCAATACAGGTTTGGTATTTCTATTGTGATTTCCCACCTGGGATTTATTTTTTGCAAAATGAAGAGCTCAAGGAAGAAAGCGAGCCTGGAATGACTTGTTTGCATCTTCTGTGTCATCAAATGCATCAGGAAACAAAGAGCTGGCTGTGGGGCAGGAATTGCCATGGGATGGAATTGGGGCTGGAATTGCCATGGGATGGAATTGCAGTGGGATGGAATTGCCATGGGATGGAATTGCCTGGGGCTGGAATTGCCATAGGACTGGCATTGGGGCTGGAATTGCCTTGGGGCTGGAATTGGGGCTGGAATTGCAGTGGGTCTGGAATTGCCATGGGATAGAATTGCAGTGGGTCTGGAGTTGGGGCTGGAATTGGGGCTGGAATTGCCATGGGATGGAATTGGGGCTGGAATTGCCATGGGCTGGAATTGCCTGGGGCTGGAATTGGGGCTGGGATCGGGGCTGGAATTACCGGATGGTCAGCTGGTCCTGGCTCAGCTGCTTGAAGCGCCGGTGCAGGTGCTCGATCTGTTCGGAGGTGACTGCCAGGGAAAGGAGAGAGCTGACAGGGGCTGGGCCAGGGGGACCCTGGGGCTCCATCTGTGCCAGCCCCACACCCAGCAGTGGGGCAGTGTCCTGGGCACAGCTGTGCCCCCCATTCCCCGTGGTGCAGCCCTGCAAGCTCCAGCTGTGTCCCTGTGCCCCGTGCTGGCTGCCAGGACGGTGCCAAGGGCTGGGCATTCCCTGCCCCAGTCTGCAGGAAGTTCCTGGAATGGCACAGTTCAGGATCCTTGGTGCCAGGCCACTGGGGCAGGTTTGAGGTGTCTTTGGGTTATTGGCACTGTGGGCAGAGCTCTGCCCCTGCTCCTCTCTGCCTGGAGCCTGGAGGTTCCCCCATGGCCACAGCCAGGGCTGCTGCAGGACACAACTCTGGGATCAGAAACCCTGGCAGCAGCGACCTTCCCCTTGCCAGGGAAGAGGAAAGGGCACGGAGGGGGCACAGCAGCACCCCAAAATCAACACCTGGCTTTGAAATTGCTGCTGCTGCTCAGGGTGAACCCCGAGCCATCGGGGTGGGCACTGTCCCCGGGGATGCACCAACCCCATCCCAGGGCAGGGCTGGGAGGGGGGACCAGCAGCTCCCCACGGGTGCTGGGGCTCAGCAGCACCTCCCCCCTCCCTGATCCCTGGCACAGGTGAGCTGATCCTCCCCAGCTCCTCTCCAGGGGCTCTAACCCCCCCAGAGCCTGACTCTTGTGCCAATATTGACAGAGCCATTCCTAGGAGGCAGTGAAGTGCTTTGGAGCTGTCTCTGTGAGCTGGGGGGGGTCTCTCTGGCACCACAGGCTCCTGCAGCCCTGGCTGGGGCCGGGCATGGGGCAGGGCTGCCCCAGCAGCTGGAAATCAGCCACTCCTGGCATCGTGGAGAAACACAAAACCACATTAAAGTATCGCTGAGGGGTTGCAAAGGGTTAATTGCAGCAAGACAGCAGGGTCAGAGCTGGGCTGAGCTGCCTCCCTCGCTCCCTTTTATGATGTTTAAATAATGTCCTTTGCTTTCTCGACTGCTGCTTCACAGCCTGGAAATAGCAACTGTATTGATCAGCGGGGCTGAGCCTCCACAGCCCTCTGCTCACAGCCTGGGAACCCATCTGGGCTGGGCTGGGCCCTGGGCCTGCCTGGAGCACAGCAGCACCTTTGCAGGGTGGGCTTCAGACCCCCTTTCTTTACCCCCTCGACCCCTCTGGCTCTCGCTGTTGATGCCCAGGCCCCACTGATCCATCCCCTGGAGGTTTTCTCCCCTAATCCCCTCCTGGCTGCTGCTCTGCTGTCCACATGCACCCATGGAAACTTTCCCTGGCCTTTGCTTTCCAATTTTGGCCATGGAGCAGTGACCTTCCACTCTGTGCCCTGACGACATCACCGTCACCATGGGAGCAGCTGGGCCACCAAGCCCTCAGCATCTGGGACTTGGGTGCACACCAAAAAGCTTTGATCCCTCAGAAAAATGTCCCAGGCCCCAAGAGACAAAGGACTGAGGTCAGTGGCTGGATGCTCGTGGTTGGGCCAGCCCTGAAAGGCTGGATGAGGCTTTTCCTGCCTCTTTCCCCAGTGCCAGGTCTCCCTCTCGGGGCAGCTCTGCCAGCATCGCTCTGTCCTGTACAGGTGGCAGCACTTGGCTGCTTCCCAGAAAAAAAGAAGGGAAAATCTGCAGGAAAGGCAAATGCTTTGCTGGAAGAAGGGCTGGCTCAAGGGCAGCAGAGGCTGCTTGTATCCCTGAGAAGCATCCTGATGCTGCAGGCCCGTGTCCAAGCACGGCAGCCTCTGCTAATGGGGGAAAAGTGGGATTTAAACCAAAGGGAGCCTGCTGTTCCCAGCCTTGCGTGGCTTGTGCTGCTCGAGCAAAGGGAAAGGGGTACTGGGGGGGCTCAGCCCTCCCTGTGGGATCAGCCTGGCTGCAGGGAATGCTCACATCATCTCGGGAAGAGCTGCCTCACCCTGCACAGATACTGCTGCAGCTTCGGGATGGAGCACATGGGAGGAGGGAGGGAGGGAGGGGAACCGTCCCCGAGCAGCCCCTCGGGTGGGGGAGAGGGCAAAGGAACAATTCACGGGCACCTCCAGGTGGTTCTGCCCTGTGCCTGCTCCTCCCAAGGGACCAAGGGTGGCTGCAGAGCCCTGCACGGGGTCGGAGTGCAGCAGCAAGGCTGGAAATCCCCCGAATTCCCAGGGATTTTGGCAGCAGTCACAGCACAGTGGGAGCTCTGTGAATACCATGGGGAGCGCGGGATGTGCACCCCAGAGTTACGGGCTCCCCCTGCCCTCCCTCCTCTGGTTTCGATGAGATTTTTGGGTGCTGCCCTTGCAAACCCTTCCCCGGGGTTGAGGAAGGGGCCCCGGGGCAGGAGCTGCCACGGGCAGTGCCGGAGATGCTGCTGCAGGTCCTCGGGCCAGGGGTTTCCCCCAAACCCCCTCCCACCCTGGGCTGCCAGGCTGGCACCCCGCGGGCTCCCCAAGCTCTGAGTCCGCCCCGGGGTGCTCGGTGCGGTGCGGGGTGCTCAGCCCTCCCCGGGGAGAGGAGGAGGAGAGGGGATGAAGGGAGATGTGACCCCAGGAGCAGCACTGGGGGCAGTCACTGGACCCTCTGGGCCCCCAGAGACGCCCTGGCCGCGGGCAGAGCTGCCCCTCAGCCCTGCCTCCATCGCACTGAGCTGCAGGGTCCCGACCCCGTGCGCGGAGCTCCAGCCCTGGAGCGGGGACGCTCCCAGCCTGTCCCACGGCCCGGCCCCTGCGGGAGCCCTGGGCCGAGTCCCTGCTCCTTTCCCCCGGTCCCAGAGCAGCCCGGGGGTGTCAGGGCCCGGCGGCTCCGGGGCAGAGCAGCGGAG